>CABHPQ010084996.1:0-10086 GCA_902168405.1 Peromyscus aztecus
GCTGTTTTAACTATTACAATGAACTTGAAAATAATACTTACATAATATGAAATGGAATGGAAAGCAGACAGAAATGTAGGAAGAATTGTCCTCATTCACTTATTTACTTGTGTGTAGGCATGTGTCCATGCATACATGCCAATGATAGGAGCCATGAAATATAAATGGTAGGTGTAGGGCAACTTGAGAGTGTCAGTTCTCTCCATCCATTTCGTGGATTCAGGATATATTGGACACAGGTTGTGATGCATACTGTTCAGTGCTTTTCATGCCCCAGGTATGTGTCTAAGTTTTACAGGCATGCACAAAATTATATCCTAAATGATATTGAAATTTAAAATCACACTCTTGGTTTAAGTAGGAAAGTGATGAGGGTGATGCACTATTTGTACCATTTCAATCAAGGCTAATTTATCTTCTTTCATCATATAATTAAAAATGAGGAAAATGGTTTGGTGATTTAACATTGCTATATATGAGAACAATCTACAAAGAGCATGATAGTGGCCAAAAATAAATATTTTAAAGATATATGTGAAGAAGACAGAAACACACATACACAATCACACACACACACACACACACACACACACACACACACACACACACACAGAGAGAGAGAGAGAGAGAGAAATTTCAGTGTATTGACATAACACAAATATTCATAGTTTTGCTATAATTTCAATTTTCAAAAAATCTTCTAAATATACTTTTTATTCTGACCTGAAATATTATTGGGGGCTGTTTGTTTAGTATATACATTTATCCTGTACTTGGAATATGTTCCATTTAGTTACTTGATATTATCAAATAATGCAGATCACAATACAAATTTTAATGTTTTCTTGACTACAGAAATTAAATACGTCTGTGTGAAACACATCCAGAGATATTTTGTACAGAGAACTCTTTGGAGAAACATTACATTATGAACTGTAGGGCACTGTTGAATGTGTTTCTCTAGTCACTGGCTAAAGTAGAGGAGAAAGCTAAGTTTGCAGTTGCTATTGCTCTCTCCCTGACATCGGAGCCCCTACACACCAGGCAAATTGTAGTCAAAATGAGATTATGATGCAATGATCTCCTTGTGAGCTTGTGAGCATTGCATTACGGCTCAGGCAGTGCATAAGCGGTCCCTTGGCACTTGTGTTTACAGCAATTTGAATTTCTCTGGTAACTCAGTATGATTTATGGCATATTTCAGACCTTCTCATCATAGTAAAACACTGTTATTTTTCACGAGACCTGCAAACAAGATAAAGAAGAGAAAGGAGAACATTCGGAGGGAACAAGAATTTGTGGCTTGTTATAACTTTGGCTATTAAAATTGAATTGATTGCAAATTTGTGCTTGACAGTTTTCTTCAAGGTCCTCTGGTATGCTGATTAGAGAAGCCAACAGTGTGAATCAGCCATGAACTAATTCAGACCATTGTTCGCTTGGAGAACACCTGCTCCAAGAGCAAGTGTTAAGGTTTTAGCTTTAGTAGCAGAATATATGCTTTGCAGAGATACATATAAAACCCTGATGTTTATCTGTTTTGAAAGTCCTGTTCTGGCAAACAGGTGGTTTCTTATATCTGCGATATTTCATTTCCTCATGCACAGCTGTGTTAGAAAATGTTTGATTTTATGAACCACATGCCAGACGTAACAATATCTTCATAATGGAGAGGAGAAAACAAATTGTATTGCTTCATTTAGCTTTCCTATACCAACAATGTAAATTTTCAGATTTAATATTACATGTTTTCTTTAGACTCAAACTCTGTAATACAAGCAGCTGTTTCTTCAGAAATATGGACAACAGCACAAATTCATCCCTAAATTCACATGCAAAGTAAAACATTGCTGATGAAGGCTCCTTTCGCCTCCCTTTTATTATTATTCATAAAATCCCCCAGGTATGCATGGTGCTTTATAGAGCATATAAAAAGACAAGGTCCCTGCCACAAAGGGTTTATAGGGCAATCCAAGGAACATACCGTGCAAAACAGCCTAGATATAGAGAATGTGTATTATTTGGTAGAAAATCATAAGCAAATGGATAAAACATAGATATTAAATAAGGATGTAGTCACAAAGCGTATTTTTCATTTTACAGTGTTCGAGTAATTTATTGAGCAAGAGTAAAAAGCGAAATGATAAAAATAAAGTTAATGGGTTTCCAGGCCATTTTATTTTCACTTTCTCTGTAGTGTTGGAAATTATGCTCAGAGAAATCTCAGTACTTTCTGTATGTTCTCCTGAAATGCTGTAGTCATATCTGACTCCTTGCAGAGTCAAATAGAGCTTGAATGAATGACTTAAGCATGTACTTTACAAATGTTATGTTATAATCTAGATCATAGAATTATATAAATTGGTAATACCATTTTCAAAACTGAAATTAACCTAATAGTAAAATATGATTAAAGTTTACATTTTTTCAAGGTCCTCAACTATTGGCAAAATTACATGAGATTTTAAGTGTCTGGTATTCCTCAATTGGAATGAACCTTCCCTTGTCTAATAAACTAGTATCATCACTAAAGTGAAAGTCCAAAAAGCAAATTCTTTCTGAGTTATATTACCATAAAAGTAACATGAAGTTAGAACAGAAATAACTTCCTCAGAGATTCAATTTACTCATCTGTAAAATGGAAATGTCAACAATATCAACATTTTATGTTTCAGATTAAATGCAAACAGTAAGTAGATATAGACATGTGCTCACACGGAAAAGAGAATACAAATACCACACAATAAAATACCAGAATGCTGACACTGAACAAAATGTGGCTTGAAGTGGAAAGAACAGATGATTTAGGAAGAAACAGGAAGTATTAGAAAACAGAACCTGTAGTAGGTAATGCATAAAAGACCTTCGTTCTAACTGAGGACTCATTCTATAAGCAATAATCTAGGAGGATTTGGTGACTAGCCACATAATGGCCATTGACCATCAATGTGGTTACTATTGGCCTCCTCCCAGTAGCCTCTGATCCCTGAGGGAGAATAATAGGGAGGCAAGAAGACTAAAAAATAAGTATATTGCTATAAATTTTGAGAGCTATTACAGAAAGAATGGGTAATATGAAATAGAGGAGATCAAGGATGTACTTAAAGAACTAAGTTAAATTTAGCATTAGTGAAGGACTTTTAACTAGACATTAGGAAATAGACTTGAGCTTAATAAGTTAAGAATACAGGAGTTTTAGCTGTGAGATTGTGTCTCCAGGTACCATTAGAAGCTACACCAGTAACATCTTACAAACACAAATGCCCAAAGTGAGCTGAACAAGGATAACACTATAGTGGTATTCTATTTGTACTGAAATGTGATTTTATTTGTATGTTAATAAAGTTGCCTAGAGGTCAGAGTTTAGCAAGCCATATGGAGAGCTGGGCGTGGTGGTGCACGCCTTTAATCCCAGTACTCAGCAAGCAGAACTAGGTAGATCTCTGTGTGTTCAAGGATACAGTCAGCATTGGAGACACACGCCCTTTGATCTCAATACCAACCATAGAAGACCTGGAGGTCTGCACAGACAGGCCCTGACGAGGCAGTCACGTAGTTACAGGCCCTGACGAGGCAGTCACGTAGTTGGGTTTACATCCAATGAGAAGGAAGAACCAGAACTCTTTATAAGTCAAACGCACAGGAAGTAGCTCCTTTTCGGAGAGGTTTCTTGGCGGAAGAAGCTAGCCAGCAGCACGCGGGTAAGCTCCTATAGCTCTGACCTCTTGGGCTTTTATCTTTACCTTGGCTCTGTGTTTCTTATTTAATAAGACGGTTGGTTACATCTACGTAACACCATTGAACATGCCAGCTGAAAGGATAAAGGTCATGAGGCCTCAACCCTACACAAAGAACTGTAGGCTCCTGAGGAACGCTGGGAATGGGACAGGTAGCTTTCATCAGAAAAGAACATACCAATTGTTTGTTCAGTGCCGAAAGGTGAGCCCTAAAAACATGCACGCAGGTGGCATGATACATATTGATCAGGTTATATTTAGGAGTATATATGAATATAAATGTACATATATGAATACAATAACAATTAGTGAAAAAAGGACCATAAAATTAAGGAGAACTGGGAAGGGTGGGCAGGAGAGGGAGGAGGAAAGGGAAAGAAAATATTTAATTAAATTATAATCTCAAAAATATACATAAAGGAGGAATCCACTTCTCAGTTTCAAAGGAGACACAGTGAAGACAGGGTGCTGTCAAGTAGCTTTTTGGTGAATGGGAAGGGCTGTAGAGAAAATTAGATAAAGAGAATATATGCGAAGGAGGGGAGGCATCTATACAGGACATTTCATGTCACCTCAAAGAAGTCAAACCAGTATGAGACCAACGAAATTTTGTGTAAGGCTGAACTTACAAACTAATGTATGAGGGGACATCCTCAGGGTAACTGTTACAAGGTCTGCCGATTACATAGCAAGAGAACAGAGACTGGATAAGAGTTACTATAGCAGCCGATGTGGGGGAGCTGATAACTTAGGTACCACATTGCCAACAACTCTGTGGGAAGAGGGCTATGAATCCAAGCAATGATTTGAAGGATGGCTAAGCAACTATGTCACATAGGAAATGGGAAAACCACATGTCAGAGTTGTTTCAACTTGTCTAGAAGAAGCACCAAATCAATGAAACAAAACCAAATAAAATTATTCTATAAGGCTTACTAAACTCAGAAAAGACAAAGTTGGAGTCTATTATAGAGCATGATGTTATATTTATTTATGACTCATTTTTCCTGGAGACACACCAAAGTCCTCTGGTAGATTTTTTAATAGAGGGGAGATCATTTATTATTATAAAATAAAATAATTAAACTGCAAAATTTTATGAAGGATGAAAACTACAAGAATGTCATTGGTATTGTCATTATGGAGCTGATTAGTGGTCTTCTTGTGATCAATAATGATAATTTGATGAATATAATTATTCTATAACAGTTAGAATAGGATAGATATGGGACTGAGCAAACTGATGTACGGCAAAGAAATCATGCAGAGGGAAAACAGCAGAATTTCATTTATTAAAACACGTATTGTTGGGAAAATAGATACCATGGCTGGAGACAAACTTTCAAAGTAGCATCAATATAATAATGCCATCCACTGCAACAGAAAGCTTTCAAGAGAGAAGAAATCTTTTAGATCTATTAGTTGTTAAATATTAAATAATTAAGTCTTCTGAAGATATGGCTTCATCAAGATATCTATTTGTTTCTGAGGATGATTCCATAACATAAATCACAAAGTTAATGTAAATATCTCCACATATAAAGAATAGAAATCATAAAAATGTTATTTGAAGTTTGCTTTATTTGCGGTAATCTTAAAGAAGCCATAAAATTTAAATTATGAAACAGACCCCTTCTTACCTGGTAAGTCTACTTCAAGAAGGTAATATTCAATTTTAAGTATGAAGAAATTACTACTTTCACTTAAAAGCTTCAAATTTATTTCAATTCATAAGGATAGAAATAATTCAAACCGTTTTGCACGTTATTTTATCTATCAATAGTAATTAACACAGTCTTAATCTGGGTAATGTTAATGACCACTGTTCTCTGGTAAATCCCAGTTAAACCAAGCTTATTAAGGGCTAATTAAAGGAGGTATTATGTGCACTGAATGAAGTAACGTCTATTTCTAGAGTCGAAGTGTGCATATTGTGTGATAACATGAAATTGGACGAAACTTTTCCGTTAAAGGTTTATTGGCTGATTATTGATCTCTTAAAATATGTGCAAATTAAATGCCTGACAGCCTGCCTCTCTGTGTGTGTCTCTCTCTCTCTTAGTCTCTCTTTTTGGCTCTCTCTCTATGTCTCTCTCTCTGTCTGTCTCTCTCTCACACTCTCCTCTTTTCCCTTCCTCATTCCTTCCTTTCTCTCTTTTTCCCTCCATTCTTCCCTCTTTCATCTCTTTCAAAGATTATATTAAGGAAAAAGCAGTAAGCATTATAGTACATTAATACATTTTGGAGCAACCTGAGGATTAAAGCAAAGGATATTGGTACACACTGGTGCAGAGGTGAGGTGAAGATAGGGAGGCAAAGAAAACTCAATACACTACTTGTAGCTATAATAAAATAGAAAGGACATGCAGATTTCAGATGGTTTGTATCTAAAAATCAAATGGATAAAGCATTGCATTCTGAAAGCTCACATTGTCACAGAGACTGAAAGGAAGGCAAAGAAATAAAGATGTAAAGATGCCATTTGGTTATCTTCTAATTCAAGTTTATTGTTAAAATTTAGAAGAAGAAAAAAGGTCTAACTGCCAAAAAATGACATTTTTGGAAAATCTATTTCTCAAAAGCAACTTGAATTGGATGATGGTTCATTTTGACAAATTAAGTAACATTATCTACTGGGTAACTACTTTACCTTTGGTCGTTGTTGTCTAGTTCATTCATATTTTCAGTCACCGTTTCTTCTCAGCATCAGTGACTGACATAGAATGAATCAGAACTCCTGGTTATTGAGTAACTGTGAAACGGCCTGCCCTGTACCACTTTACTACACAGAAATTTCAAGCCCAAATCATTGGATATTCCTAGGGGAATATGTAGGTGTTACACAATTGGGCTACTGTCTTCATTACTGAAATAAAAGCTTACAAATAAATCATTCACGTTGGCTGGTCATACTTAAAAATTATATTATTGTGCCTAATCATGCTTGAGAAAAACCACTATAAGACCTAGAAGAATAAAATTAAGCTTTTAGCTACTATGAGCAGTAGTTTCCAAGATACTCTGAGCAGTAGTTTCCAAGAAACATGTAACTACAAAATTAATACTATTAAAAAGTAGAAACCAAAACAGGGCGTGTTTATATGTTTTCTGTGTAAATTGATCTCTTATCACCCAGAGTAAGCAGATACACTATCAATCATGGGGCCATACAGCCAAAAGCAATCAACAACAACAACAGCAAAAAAAGCACAGGAATTGACAATCCGTCAATGAAAACATTTTTTTCTGAAATACTTAGCTGGAGCCTTTTTAAAAGAATTGCTGTGGCCAATGTCACTTGGAGTTTAGTCTGCACACTTGTTAATAGAGAGAGTGGATGTCATATTCTTTTATTTTAGCTATTTGAGGAAGTTTTTCACACCTGAACCAAAGCAGTTCTAGTATCAATATATTGAAAACATGTAAACTTTTTGTTAGCTTCACTAAACCTCTAGAAATGAGAGAGAAAAACGTTATTTCAGAAAAGTGCAATATACCATTAGCTTATCAATAATTTTCTGAACATTTTTTCATGGTTGGCAAAGGTAAATAGCTTCATATTTGAAAGTAATCATTTTCATAATTTCTGTCTTAAAAATGATGTCTGTGGAGAAAATTTGATATTAGTATATATTAAGTTAATTATAGGACACATTGTTTTTATTTCATAGAACTCAGAAAATGCTGAACTATGGTTTGGGTAAGGTTTATGGTACATTGCCAAACTGTTCGAGACATTTCTGAGCTTACTTCTCCAGTGAACTCTTAAAACTCAACGAGAAGTCAAAGCCTTCAATGTAAGTGTTTGAAAATGTCAAGCCTGGATTACTTCATTTTTTGTTACTTTTTCTCTTTGTGCAACAAGGGAAATATTTCAAAACCTGAGTACTAAATTGATCACATCCTATAATTAAACTATGAAAGGGAATAGAATGCGCTAGGCGACTGACACTAATGGTGCATTGGAATGGGTTCTTTGTTTTTAAGAATATGTGTTCAGTTAGGTAAAAAATGGAGAAGGTAAAGGGAGAAAGCATAAAGGTAAAGTAGCTCAAGTTTTCACAGCATGCTTGAGTACACTCGCTGATCATGGAAAGGGAAATAAAACATGACTCTGCAGTTCAGGTCAGCTCATTAAGTAATAATTGTGTTGTATAATATTCCTGAATCAGGTTATGTCAACAATATTCTATAGGCCGTGACAAGAGATCAATTATGAGTCTTAATTTACAAAAGAATGATCTGTTCACGAAGTAAATTTAATCAAGGACACAATATACTCTTTATAATATGTCATATAAAAATACATTAATATCTTCCACACATTTATATTTGAACATATGTGAATTCATTACTAATTTATTTTTGTTTAAAGTTATATCTGAAATCTTGAAAATGTACATCAAGATTTTGCTTACTAAAAGTAATTTAGTTTTGTGTGTTATATGTACAAAAAAATTTATACTTTTATAAGAGGTAAGATGAAAAATGTGTAAATATCAAAAACTGTCTTCTCTTACTCAACAAATGAACCACAAATTGACTGTGGTGAGCAAAGGATTAACATTCCTCATGGATGTGTAGCAAACACATTGATATTAATTGGTTTGTCCTTTCAAGTTGTGTTTATCTCTTCATTTCCATCACTGTTTCAAAGGTCACTCTGTTCCATTTATAAATCCAATATGACAGAGATTAGTAAAGGCAAAAAGCAACAACTAAATGAGTGCATCATCATGCAATCACACAGCTCACAATTCATTTATCCAATTAATAAAAAATACCATCAAATGCTCCATGGTGAGTTTTTTCAAAGCACCAAAATGGTTCATGTCAAGATAGCTTAATCATCTACATTTAGTACAGAGAGTATTGGAAATGTACTGAAACAAGGAATTTCACTCTAGGTAAATTAGTGCCAAATTTGTAACTCTTGAGGATTTTGTTTTCTCCAAAACAAAATAATTAGGAAATTAATTTCAAAAGAAAATGCACTAGTAAATAGAATTTATACTTTTAATAATTTGATGATAGATATGCAGAAGCTTAAATGTTGTGATAAATTAGTGTGTGTTGTATATATATGTGTGTACACGTGCATGCAAGCTCATATATGCATGCATGTTTATAAGTATCTGTATAGCAATTTGATGAGTAAGGTCATAGTGTGATGAAAAGAAGTGTAAATGAGACAAAATAGTATCAACATTCACAAATAGAGATAAGAAATTTTACAGCTAAATGCTGCTTTATACATGCATTTAAAGATTTTCTCTTGATATAGGTGTAGTTTGCACAGTGACAGATGAATAAAATAACAAAAAGACAAAATAAATGGCAGCATGATTTAACACCGGTAACTGTAGGTGGCTGAGGGTTAGATTGTCACCAAAAAAAAAAAATTGTTTATCGAAAAACTGAGCAATTTGACCAGATAGGATTTTTAATATTTCTATTTATACAGGTGTGGAACATTGCACTTGTTAACATATGGTCCAATAGATCATTTATTCATAGATGTCTCTCAAAAATATACTTGAGATAGTAAACCTAAAACAAAGGAGACGAAAGATACAAAAATTCTAGCTAAATTATCTAGTAAGCATTGTAACCTAATTTCAGAATTTAAATGTAGTGATGTGAAGAGAAGTCAACCTATTTCCACAGCGTAGACAGGAATACATGGAATCAAGTGCGGTATAGATGGTTATAGACTTTTTCTCAAGTCAAATATGAGTGAAATTAAAAACAAACAAATTAGTTTCAAAAATTGATTTCTTTTTTTCTCAGCCGTGTCTCCCTCCTGTAATGTTGTGCGTTCACAGAATCTTGAGTAGCAGGAAAAGCAAGAATGCTCCAAGGCCAGAGTCTAAAGCAAGCTGAACTACTCAAATGTCATAACGTCTGGGGAGAAATTACTAATCGCCACATTATATTAAATAACATCACATGCATACTTGTCAAAAATATATAGATTGTTTTGAATAAAATATATATTTTAAGTTAAATACAATTGCTAGAAAAAGATAATAAAATCATTAAATACTTTATGAAAATCATCATGAAGAGATTTTTTTCCTTGGAAAACATAAAACAGTATCTTTTACAAAATGGAGATACCATTATCCATAGATCTAAACTTGTTTTATCACACAGATAAAATGTTAAATGCATTACTATACTGGAAATTTCTACCTAGCACAATGAAAAACTTTCCTGAGAAATACTAAAATGTTGCATTTTTATGCAAAATCAAAAAAAATATTTTAAAACATGCTATGAAGACACACACAGGACTGATATAAATCCAGTACAAATATTATAAATTACTTTCAACTTTAGTTTATAC
>CABHPQ010085010.1:0-24025 GCA_902168405.1 Peromyscus aztecus
GGGGGGGGGGGACTCTTTCTCGGGATGGGCATTTCAGCTACGACTCTTGTTAGGTCTCAAAATACCAGGAAGTTTCAGTCTCTCAACGCTTTAACTACTTTCGCTTCCCCCTCAAAGCATTTTCACTTCCTTCCTTAGAGGGAGCATTAATTTGGCTGCAGAAGAACGGGGCAGACCCAAATAGAGCATCATTGGAAATAGGGACACACACATACACCAGCGCACACACAGAAAGAGCGGACTGACGAGCCTACCACTGAACTTCCGCTTCTGACGGCTTCTCTCCAACCTCTACCCAGGAAAAGCCACGCCAGAGATCTTCACAGACTGCGTTTGGGTCACAGCCATTTAGAGACATTACAAATAAAGACTGGGCAACAGAACTGCAGAGGAGAAGCTGTCGGTACATGAGGTTACGCAAGGCTAGACAACGAAATCATCGCATACCCCGCAAATGCCCCCATTCACCACCGTGGTAGGTCAGACGAAAGGACTCCACACTACCAGTCAACGACTGTTCAATGTTATTGAAGCCAACGACTGACACCGTGTGAGTCTTGCTAGCCATCTAAAGATGGAGGTGCCATTCAGACTTTAAAAGGGATCCAGCACGTTTGTCTGTCCCTCTTGTGAACAGTCCCTTGGTCTATCCTTAGTACATTTGTCTGTCCCTCTTGTGAACAGTCCCTTGGTCTATCCTTACTACATGTAAGTACAATGAGGAGCCTCGAATGTGTCTGCAGCACAGAGTGGGCCCCTACTGGGGATGCAGGTAAGGGTCAACTCACCTGAGAGCAGCTTGTTTCCACCCTGTGTATCCCATGGGAAAAGTCGTCTGTGAACTCGATGGCCTCAGAACTGATCACATCGTGAAAGGAAGGCCAACCTGGGTACAACAGGCACGTGGGCCCAAAGGGAGGAGACAAAACCTTGGGTTAGTTTTCTGTCTCAAGGACGATGAAGCAAGCAAAGCCAAGCCTTAGCTGTGACTAGCGCTAGGCTTCTTCAACCTGGAAGAGAGGGTCATACAATTGCATAGCAGTTTAACCCTTTCCTCACACTGAGACGACAGCGGAGCTGAGCTGGTGTGTGTTTGTGTTTCCTGAGACAGCCTTGGCTTAACTGGTAGTTTGAGAACATTCCAAGATTCCCAGAGCTCTCCGTCACCACTTTCTCTTGTCTTCTGAGTCACCAGGCATGACTTAGAAGCACTATTAATCTTCCATTGTGGCATTTTCCAAAGCAACTGATTGATGCGGATGTTATTGTTTCCAACTATTCCAGACTTCTTTAGAAGAGCATGTCTTTTCAATTCTCAGTTTTATATTGTTAAAATAAAGAGGATGGTTATCCTATTAACTAGCTCCATCGACTTTCTTTCCTGGTCTAAAGTGTAACTGGTACACAGCATGAATCTTGTGGGTGAACCTCTTGCTCATTTCCTAGGAGAAGTTCAGAGAACAGCATGCCCAGGCAGCTAGAGAGAGCACTATTTCTCAAATAGCACCTTTCCCTCCAATTTCCATGCATTCTGATCATTTTTTTTTTAAAAAAATCATATTTTAAGAAACTCTCGGTGAGCAGAGCACACTTTGAATACACAGTTGTGTTTGTTGGTTTTGGTTTTGTAACATTTCCTCCAAAGATGTGTGAGGTCCTGAAGTTTAGTGAGGAAAGAGATAAGAGGCTGCTGAGCTGCTGCTGTGACTAATGTTTTCTCTTTCCGCGGCCATTTGTTCCCACAGAAAGGAAGAGCCACTTAAAAACAGGGTGTTTCACTTTAATACACAAACTCCAACAACAGGATTTCCAGTTTCAAACAAATTAGCTCCTTGCCAAGTTTTCTTCCGAAACTTGCCCAAACTCCTCATTCCCCAACTCCACAAGAGTGCAGGCTTTACGGCCATCTCGAAACTTAGCAGCATGAGTTAAAACACTCTCGGTTCCTTTATGTGAACTCGGGACTGCTAACCACCAGGAAAGTCTTACCCTGAACATCTCACTACTCCACTCTTCGGAGACTCGATGCTGTGAGCAACTCATTACCCACTGTGCTCTATAAACTCTAAAAAGACCTTGAACATATGCTAGGCTGCACCATTTGGTTTACAACGACTGTTTCACACATTCAGGTGTTCTTTGTGAAACCACAGAAGTGCCAATTGCTAACGAGGGTAAATTTCGTGGTGACACTTAAGGACATTGATAAATGAAGTCATTTATCTAGGAAGAGAAGGAAAAGGCGGTGTACTGTCCTTTTCAAACCTTGCATGGCATAACACATTGGAAAGCAGTTTAAGGCACTTGATATCAGCATGGGGGTGAGGAGGGGTGTGTAGAATCTTCGGCACTTGGTTCAGTAGTACAAAGGTAAAAGATGAGACTCCGCATTTCCCTATTTCTAACATTCAAGATAGGAACTGAGATATGGACGTGTCTCCCGCTCCACGCCACTCTGCTTTTTATACAGCTGCATCTTTTCTGTTTATCTGCTCCTGAGGTTTGCCAGCGTTGGTCATGCCTTCCTCCTGACGAGGGGGTATGTGCTTGAAGGCGGTCTAGACTCACTGACTCACTGTGGCCCAGCTCAGAGTAGAGCATGAACGCTTCCCAGTAAGCAAAAAGCAAGGGGGTGAATGATTGAAGCAAATCACAGAGGCCTATGAGAAAGAGGAAATGAATATATGTGTATGTGTGTGTGTGTGTGTGTGTGTATTCTCTCACACACATACACACACATACACACACACACACACACACACACTCCTTTCTAACACAGGGAGATGGCCAACTTAGCTCAGTCCCTGTGATGAAGAAGATGAAGGTCTCTGCACAGATAGGGAATTGTTTTATTGTGTACACGGAACAGCAGAAACACACTGAACATTTAGACCACTCATTTTCCAGAACTCTTTGGGAGAGAGTGGAGGATACAGAAGTGGTGAGTAGAGGAACCAAAGCTAGAATCGGAAAACTTGACATTAGCCTAGGACTCTGTTCTCACATCCCACTTATTCCTCTATAAAATGCTGAGCGGTCTTTCATTTGAACACACTACTAGGAAGGAGACTGTGTGCTTTATGGAATTGGTTTAATGTCCCATGTCACTAGGTTGACCATGACATGGACTTTGCCTCTGGAAGCCAATAATGAATGAATAATAAATACTAATTGTTTTCATATGTCACAACTATTCAAAGGGAAAAATCCAAAAGTCATGATGGGAGTGGACCTACCTAGTACGGAGGCTATATAAATTTCTGTTCACTTATTTAAACCACCACACAGACACAGCAAACTCAACTCACCCTTTGGCAACAGCGATGAGGAAACTTAATTATATTTGTATCTCAATTCAAGTGATCTGGTTGACCATAAAGATGTGCATTTTGTCACCTTGAATTAAACGTTCACAACATTTTCCAAAAGACCATATTCAAGAACAGAGCATGGTAAGGAGGGTAAAAAAAAAAAAAAAAGCAAGGAGGTTCTCAAAGAGATTCCATCATTGCTGGGAAACTAATGATGTCTGAATAGTTTATTTGCTGTTTACTATGCTATTAACCTTGGAGAAGACACTAAAAATAAACCCGGAAAGACATTTCAATACTCCTCCAATTTACAGTGTCCTTGGTCACTGTGGAAGAAAGGCAGCTTTACCAATCAGATGTTCAGTATGTCATTCAATTCTCAATCCGTGGACAGCGACAAGAGAAACCATTCCTGTGACGGATCACATTTCTAAAGAGGACAGTGGCCACCTTCCCTGACGAGGCCGACAAAGGAAACCACCAGTTGTTTGGATGTGTCTCTCCGACAGTGCCTTGCACTAGAAACCGAATCCATCGGAAAGGTACGTCCTTGGCGACAATCATGCTGAGGACGACCATCACCCGGGAATAAATTGTCTTGTGACAGGGAGCCCAGAGTGATGACAGCGCTTTGAAAGCGGAATTCCCTCATCATGTGAAAGTATTTAAAGGAGGGACTCTTCACTGCTGTAAAAATCCTCAAAGGAAACCCTGCCCCCCTCCCTCCCGCCTGCTAATAACGAGGAAAGTGCTTCAAAGGGTGATAGGCAAAGACTGAAGCAATCTGCGCCTTGTTGAGAAAATTATCTTGAGCAAAAGGGAGGGGGGGAGGGAAGTGTGTTTATGTCAGTTTTGACATTAAAGAAACATCATCTCTCCTCCTTTCTCTAGGCTTTTCCTTTTGGTCTTCCCATCCAACAAAACATCATTTGTTTTGGATGCGTTCCATGCACTTTTGAAAAGAAAAGTCATGTGAAAACCTGTATAAACAGTGGGCTGCCTCCACCCCCCGTCCGCCCCTTTGTCTCTACTTGATGAGGTCGGATTTGGGCCTATTATCATTTCATTTTCAAAGAACATAAGCTGTGTTTTTTAGATCGCAGCCTACTAGTATCAAGAACGTCTTATTTTTAATAAATATATTCTCCCCTGGAGGAATTCTCAAGATAGCAAATAAACACAGCAACTATAAGGAAAACAGACAACTTGGACTACAACAGTTCTGCCTTGATTTCATTCAACAAGCAGGCCACGTCACCTACAGTTGTGTCTTAATTCCTCTTGTATGTAAGGGGCAAATTCAGGACATGCTCACTGACATCTCTGACCCAAAGCAAAGGATCCAAATTTATATCACTAAGTTGTCCCTCAGTGGTTGCTCTCTACACTGCAACAGACTTTTTAAATGACAATAAGATGAATTATTCCACCCTTATCCACAATGCAGCATGACATAGTTGTTCTAAGTCTATTCCCCTTAGAACCCAACAGTGGCCTGATGCTCCTTAAGTAGTGTGGACAAAGTTTAGAGGTTCCACGTTAATGTCTGCCTAGGAAAAACCTTCTCAGCTTCCCAGTTCTATCTCTTCCTCTTTCCTTTCAAAGAGTTTTTTTAAGCTAATTGTTAAAATTAGCAACAGGTTATAAATAGGCTGAAGGCACCGTGTCCACAAAGTGTGACCCTCGTCCTCCAATTTTTTTTTATTTATTTATTTTTTTTGGTTTTTCGAGACAGGGTTTCTCTGCGTAGCTTTGCGTCTTTCCTGGAACTCACTTGGTAACCCAGGCTGGCCTCGAACTCACAGGGATCTGCCTGCCTCTGCCTCCCGAGTGCTGGGATTAAAGGCATGCGCCACCACCGCCCAGCTTGTCCTCCATTCTTAACAAGGATGAGTATGTATGCAGCGTCCACCACCCCTGAATTCTTCCCTTCCTGCTAAACCAGAGTAGGAATCTCAGTAAGGTGGCTGCATGATCAGTCAGTAGGCAACAGGAGAAACTTGAACAAGAATTTATTGAATTGAAAGGTAATTCTAAAATGTCATCTGAACGTACACGAAGCCTAAACACACTACATTCCAGTTGGTCTTGAACACACTACATTCCAGTCGGTCTTGAGCGGTATTTAGTAATGACAGCTTTTATTTGAGCACAATTTTGGTGAAGATTTGTATTTTTAGTGTACACCAGGTCTCACAGCTCTGTAAGTCTAAATATTTCAAAATGTCTCAGTTTGACGTTTTTCAAAAGCCTGAGTCTGTTTGCCTCCCTGACCACAATTTACCTTCTCAGCTAGACCAAGACAAATAATAAGAGGCCTCCTGCTGACAAGGATTGTTTGGGGCTTAGGTCCCTAATCCTTGCCAAATTATTCACCAGAATTGACATGTGCAGTGTGACTTCTATCTTATTTTTAAAAAGGATGATTCTCATCTTCTCTCCTTCAAAGGCCCCATTTGGTTGCAATCTAGTCTCCCGAAAGTATTAGTAATCAACGAAATGGATGCATGCAGCGGAGATTCACAAGACAGACAGCTCCTCATGAAATTTTTCCTCTCAATCCCCCACCTCCCTACAGGCAGCCATGACTGATAGTTTTCCTATTTGTTTGTTTTTAAAGGTGCTTATTCTAACATCTCTTGATTCGATCACTTTAGACCTATGCTGTTCCATACAGTAGCCACTTGGAGATAGTCACCTACCAAGTCTCGACGATCGAACATTACAGATGATGGCTGTTACATAGATGGTCCAGACACGTAGAGAACATTCTTACCATGGTTTCCACAGTACGGAAGACTTCTACTACTAGATAATGCTATTTTAGCTGTTTAGAGTTGATTTAGATGTTGTGAAAGATGGAGATTTAGTATCCCCATCTTCAATAGCGTGCCCATTTCCAACTTTTTATGTTTATTTTTCCTTTAAAACCCTCACTTGGAGATATCTGCCTCTGGGACCAGAATATTCGTTCAATAACATCAGGGGATTTGTTTTGGCCACCACTTAATTTCTAGCCATCCAGCATGGTGCCTACAGACAGACACCAACCGTCCTCCAAAACACTGTGTCATGAAAGAACCGAGGAATGCACGGGAGACGTGTGATTTAGGGTGATACTCCTTGATTTCCCACACTGCCCCTGCTCCTTCACTCGTTCCGGTGACCAAGTGTAACTAAACCTTCTGTGCTTCTGGTCACACAGACTTTCAAAGCTGAAAACGAATGAGCAGGAAGTATGCACCTGTTTGCTCTCTACACCCTTGCTTACTATACAGCTAGAGAATGAGGATTACATTTTCTTCTCCCATGCTGAACTGTCAAATTCCCAGGCTGACCAAAGTAAAAATTATATTTCCTCTTTTTCCCCCCATTTCATCACTGTTCAAAGGTATGCTTCCCTCCCCGCATGGGGGGGGGGGTTATAAATATTTTTATAGTATAGTGATACAAAAGTTTTCTATCAGTCAAGGTTTTCATTTTTTAATTTTTAATTAAAACATGTTAAGTATAAAAATATACAGGCTAGTAGGTACCTGTATATTAACTACTCAGATTTAACAGCTAGTTCAGTTTGCAGTTCTGCTTCAGATATTTCCCCTTCTTCATTACCAAACAAATGTTATAATTACACAAGCCGGATCTGACTCCAGCTCTCCACATCTATGCCTTTTGATGGCTTGAAGACAATTGTTCTGTGGACCACACCCATGCTCCTTAGGATCCCATGAGCATCTATATCCACAGACGATCTGTACCTACTGAAAGTCTACAGAAGTGGCATCCCATTGTGGCCTACCTTCTGAGGACTCATTCATTCTTCTTGACATTCTTGGTCTCTGGTTGCTCTTTCTTAACAGTATCATCTAACTTTATAAATGTAATACCTTTCAAATACATCTAAGAATATGAATTAGAGGGTTGTTTAATTTTAAATTTTCTAAAATATGTTTGGTTTTTTTTCTGGGGTAACTGCAATTCTGGTGTTATTCATTCAAGCTCTTGGCTGTCTTCTCCCTTCTCTGGTGATCCTTGATCACAGTTTCTATTTAAGAATGGAGGCTGGATAAATTGCCTGATACAGTTGCTCCTGCCATCAGGCACCATGTGGGCCTGTTTCTTCAGTGAGTCTTATCTCTGAATAGAAAGGTTGCTGGCAGACAAGGGTATATTCTGAGGTTCCTTCAATACCTAAAAGGGAAAGAGTTGACACCACAGGACCAGAACCTCAGTAGCAGCCCCAAATAATAATATCTTACGAGAACAGAATTCTAGGGTTTGCTTCCAGGTAGACAACTGATGATCTGTCATTTCAACTATGAAAGTGAGGGAGAACTGGTCTACCTACTCTTTAGGCTTTCCTCCCCACCCCACCATTTAGTTCTTGCCAGTCCAGAGCTCTGAGCTTCTTTGCAATTCTGATGGGCATCAGCTGTTGTACATACTTTGGGCTGCAGCTTTTTAGAATCAGAAATATCCACGAATACAAATTTCCATCACATTTTTCGCTCAGAAAGATTACTTAGGCTTCCCTGTGTGCCCAACAGGCACCCCCAAACTCCAGGACTGTTCCTTTCTCACTTCTTTTCTGACTAATTTTAAGGAGTTTCTTGGGAGAGAAAGAAATAAACATTCATCTCATTCTATCTACCTTGTACAAGAAACTGAACCTCTTAGAAAATAAAATTGCAGATTTTTGCCACAGTCTAATATTTTGCATTAAGAAGCAGCAGATTTAAGGCTTCAAGGTTTGGTCAACCAACAGGAATTATGTTTTTGTTTATCTTTCTGACAAACAATACTAAAGTCTGCCTGAGCTTGTGGCTTGGTGGAAGAGCATTTGCTGAGAGGGTGTGAGGGGGCTCTGGGTTAGCGTCTCAGCACGGTAAAACAAAATGAACAGAGCAAACTAAAGTCAGCATTATGATAAGCAGCTGCAATTGGCTTCCATTCAGCCCTGTGGCTAAGAACTGACTGCAGGCAAGTGTCTGAGATTAATACTTGGAAGACGTTTGTGTGGCCAGCTTCTTCAGAATCAGCAGTCAGGATAGTCTCACCAAGTCTGTGAAAGACATTACTTACACAACTTTACAAGTTTATGGTTCTTTACATTATTTGAGAATTTGCTGCATTCTCTCTTGCCATTATAGACATAAGAATAAGAACCCCCTAAGTGAAGACCACAGGATTTCATTTCTGCAGACAAGAATAGTCTCAAGAAGCAAAAGACCCAGGCAGGACAAAGGGTTAACAGTGTTTTAAAAGACGCATCTTACACACATCAGCTGAAGACTTTCAGCATCAAAGGATGTCAACTTCATCATACACCACCGCCCGCCTTTAGCTGTACTTTCTAAGTGCCATTAAAACAATGTCTCTCAAACTGGGTTTAAATTCAGTATTGACCTAGTAACCTTGATCCCCAAAACATTCAACTTTAGATGATCATTTTTGTTTTGCTTCCAAAAGCTCTTGAGTCCAGTGAGGCGGTCATTAGGACACTCTATAAGGAGTTTGCAGTTTGTTTAGATTTTATTAGCTACACCAGACAGGAAGATGGTGATTTGGGCTGCTCGCTGAGTGAAGGTTATTTACTATGTTTAACTGACTTTAGAAATACCTTGAGAAATAAAACAGATACATTCAAAGGCATACTGATTCTATTCCTAGCAGTGTGTACTCTAGACTGAAAAAATAATGCTCCCACCAAGTGCAGCCCTGAGTCAGGACCATTCACGACAGAGCATCATCCGGCAGGGTCCAACCGGAACTTACATTCATTCTTCAGTTTGGTGCCCATCAACATTTCACAATAATGCCTTGTCTAAATGCATGGACCTGGAGAAAACGTTCAAACCACACTTGTTTTCTAAAAGGCAGTTGAGTATCAAAATTCTTTCATTCGTCTCAAATTTCTCCTGATGTTTCTCTTTAACTGGTCCCTCTAAACACACAGCTGGGCATTTGATCTTTATTCTATAATAGAAGCGTAAATAACTACGGTTTAAAATAAAATATCTCCTTGTTTTTGTGAATGTATACGATCCTTTATGGTCAGCACCAACTGTTCATGTGTCAAGACATGCTTCACCTACTACTATTCAAATGTCTGAAAACCCATCTTGGAAAAAAACTGAAACAGAACAGACTGGCTCAAAAAAGCTACTAAAAATAAAAGTTTAGATTAAACTGGTTTTCTTTAGGCTTTTTTTTTTTGCATGACAAAACACATTTTGCCTTTGAAGCAGACACACAGCAAAAGTGAAGCCATTTGTCAAAAGACTAAACGTTTCCTAATATATAAAAAAAAATTTAATAGTTTACATCAAAAAAGGCATGAAGCAGACTAGGAGGTCACTCGTTAATTAAAGTTCCTGTCACACACGCAGGAAAAACCTGAGGCTGGATTCCCAGCACCCATGTAAGAAGCCCAGTGGCATGGTAATACACACAACCCCAGTGCCAGGGAAGGAGGGAACGGACGATCGACGAGTACTAGCCATGAGTACTGGTCCAGCTGGACTACTGCGCTCCGTGCTCAGTTAGAGACCCGGTCTCAGAGAAAGAAGGTGGAAAGTCACTGAGGAAGGTACCCAACACTGACCCCATGCCACTACTCGAATGTCACACAACCACACAACACACACACACAGCGGGGAAGATACCTATGTCACATCAAGGCATATCCTCATAACTTTTTAAATTCTTCAGGGAAACTTTTTTGCCAACATCCGACTCCCCATTACTCTGCATGCTCCCTCTCTCCTCTCCTCTCCCTCTCCCTCTCCCTCTGTGTGTGTGTGTGTGTGTGTGTATGTGTGTGCATGTGTATATCATAGCACATGCATGGAGGTCAGAAGACAGTCTGTAGAAATCAGTTCTCTCCTTCTCCCATGTGGACCCCAAGAATCAAACTCAGGTCATCAGGCTTGGTAGCACATCCCTTAGCCCACCAGTACTGAAACATGCTTTTAAGCTACAACAATTCAGAGATGTATAGATGAACGTAATAATAATGAAACAGAATAGCAACCCAGAAAATGTCACGTGTATATATGGAATAGACACAGTAGGTCAAGACGTGGGAATTGCATTACATAGTAACAGTACATGTTAATAATGGTGACCCTCTTAATATCACAGTTTTTGAGAAAGCTCACTTCTCAAGCATTTACATTCTTATGTCACTAAATGACAGTATGTTGTGCCATGGAATACTATTTTGGCAGCATTTTATAAGAACATGAAAAGTCTCTGATTTTCAGTTAGTTTGTTAGCAAAATTTTCAGAAAGCTTTGGTCAGCATTCACAAACACAAAACAGCACCAAAGACACTGGGGGTCTTTTTAAATTAAAAAGTCTTAGGTACATACTATAAGGCGGGCAAAATCATCATCTTAAACACTATATAAAACATGAATTTTAATTACATTTCCCATACTGAAGAACTTCCTTAGGGAAAGTTTTACCAAGGTCCGGTGCTATATATGTGTAAGATTAAAAAATAATAATAATCTACTTTGATTTAAGGGTATACCAAGAGCCAAGAGAATAGCTCTTTGATCTTTAACAGATTTTTATTTTTATTCATTTTTATTTGCAATGTTCCTTTCACATAACTTTATATGTACCAATTAATCTCAACTTTTTACTCAGCTCCTAGAACTGCCCTGGGTTTCTGGTCTCTGAGATATCACAATGTCATTATTTTTTAAACGCCTTGTTACCATACTCCTGCTGCTTTTGAAAAATTCACACACACACATTTATTAATCATATAGAGATGCATAAATGGAAACATAGCAGACGTACCTTATGTACAACTTTTTTCCTGTTTTATTTTCTTGGCTATTTTCCCTTCCCATAGGAAACCTATGTTAACAACCTCATAATGGGTCTACTGCATATTCGTCTCCTGTTCTAACAGCCATATAAAATCATAAACATCTACACACACATAAAAACATGAATGCTCTATCAAAAACACAACATTCCACAACATCTCCTGGGCCACAGCAACGACTTTGTTTCTAATTCCCCACCCACCCCCTTAATGTAGCATTTGGGATGTCGGAGGGAAACAGAGTGTGGAGAGGAAGCCAAGAGAGAGTAATGAGGAGGTGAATACGATCATATTGCACTGTATACACGGATTAATATCTTATAATGAAGGCGCTGGAGAGATGGCTCAGTGGTTAGGTTAGGAGTGCTTGCTGCTCATTTGGCTAACCCGAGTTTGGCTCCCAGCACCCACACAAGGTGCCTCACCACGGCCTGTAACTCGAGCCACAGAGGATGCAACACACTCTTCTAGCTTCTGTGGGCACCTACATACATGTGCACATACACACGGAGAAATATACACATACATATAAATAATAAAGAATTTAATTGTTATAATGAAACTCATTATTTTATACAAATAGTAAATGCTAAAAAAAAAAAAAAAAAAAAAAGGGGTTGGAGAGATGGCTCAGAGGTTAAGAGCACTGCTTGTTCTTCCAAAGGTCCTGAGTTCAATTCCCAGCAACCACATGGTGGCTCACAACCATCTGTAATGAGATCTGGTGCCCTCTTCTGGCCTGCAGGGATATGTGCAGACAGAACACTGTATACATAACAAATAAATAAATCTTAAAAAAAAAAAAAAGTAATCTTTAGCAACTCTATTTTTGTAAATACTTCCCATAGGGGAAGTGAATAAATGTGGCAGATGCCCATCCCACAATAACATCCTGGCACAAAGGCTCTGCACATGGTAGACTTCTCTTTCTATGGGAAGTATTTACAAAAATAGAGTTGCTAGACCAAATGCATTTTTAAATTTCAACATTGATTCCCTAAGCAAATACAATTTAATGCCTTTTTTCTCTGTATTTTCAACAACAGTAGGTGTCATAATTTTCTTTTTCTAGTAAATTACTTCCAGTAATTCAATTCATCATACTTTGCATTTCACTCACTGTTCTTAAAATAGACATGTCCTGATGTCTGTTGGCCATTCGAAATAGGTCTTTGGGGACTTGTAGCTCCATATTCTTTGCCGACATTTAGTACTGATCGGAAGTAAGCATAGCTCTCACCTTCATCAAGGAAACCCGGCTTTGCAGCAGATGGAGACCACTGCAGAAACCCAGAGAACAATGGACTGTGTGGTGCCCAGCACTGACTGATACATCCACAACACAACCTCCACCTGAAGCTCAGGAAACATCACAGAAGAGAGGCAGACAGACTTTAAGAGCCCGGGGACCAGGATGATGGCCGACAGTGTCCTTCTATATACAGACAGAAGCTGTCCCCGCGAATCCTCAATGATATGGCTACCTAAATAAGACCAGCACAATGACATCACCAGTTGACATGGCAGTGTGGATTGGGGAAAATCTTACAAGGCCCCAGCCCTAGATGAAAAGTTACAGGGAAATAATGGGAAAAATCAGTGGGTGCCAGAGCTTGAACTCGGGTTCTTTTGTTTTGATAATTTTATACATATATACATGTATTGGGATCATATTCCTCTCTCCTTAATTTCTTTTCTCCCTCCCACCCCTGATGACTCCTTTGTAGAGTTTTATGGAGGATTTTTGCTCTCTTTTGCATTTAGATCTTAATCCATCTTGACTTTCCTTCAGTATATGGTAAAACATTCCAATATTGTCTTTCATATGGGAGAACTATTACCTATATATTTTGATCAATTCTTTATTAGACTCTGGTGATGATGATGATGATGATGATGATGATGATTGGGCTCCCTTAGGCTCAGTGCTAGCTAGTAAAATAATTAAAAAATGGAGAGGCTTTCAGAAGATGGATGGGCACACCCAGATGAGATGCCAGACCCTGCTGGGGGAAGAAGAAGAAAAGAGGAGGCTTCCTGTATCAGAAGCAGGACCAACTCAGCTATGTAGCTGCTTCTCACTGGGAAGGAGAAGGCTGGGTCCAACCACAAGTGGGTATGCCAATCTTGGTGTTCACAAACTGCTTAGCCCCCTCCCGCGGTCCGCTATTACCAAAATCTCACCATTGAGATCTATGGCGCTACCCTAGGGCCCCTTCATCCACTAGGGAAGAATTGTATTCAAATGGTTCTTGCGAAAATTCCCACCACTCTTTAGGTCATGAGTTTGAGAAAGCTGAAACAGAAAGTATAAAGATGGGAAGCCATGCTCAGGACTATCGTCAATGAGTGTTATTGTTGATATTGGTTAGATGAGATCAAATGTCTTACCTAACTCGGTAGTTATGTATATTACTACTCTACACATATAATTATAGAATTATTACATTGTTAGATAATATATTGCATATAATGTGCATATTTGTAGGTACAGATCTTCCTGCTCTATTTCACAGGGGAAGAGACAGATTCAGAAAGTGTGACACTTTCCGAGGTCTCTTTACTGTGTCCTAGCCAATACTGCCTTCAAATCCTTGCTCCTAATGCTATACCCAACTCTTTCCACAGCAGCTCAGGTCAAGCTGAGACAATCCATGATGGGGGGAAAAAAAAGTAAGACACTGTCGATAGTTCCTGGAATCTGGAAATTTCATAGTCTGCCAGAGGACTGATTTTCTGGATTTTCTTTTAAATGAGGCATAGAATAATCTGAAGAGCTCTTCAGCTGTGTCCATGTTCTAAAAGAGGATCTCTACAAACGATGTAACACTGGAATCGGGGACCATTGAATGCTTTTTATATTATTAATGGATCTTTAAAGTCAGGTAAAATCTATGAATCCCCTGAGCAAACACTTTTGAATGCATGAATCATGAGCTTACCAAAAACAAAACAAAACCTTTATACAGTGTTTCCAAAGTACAGAAAGCCACATTTGTAACAGAGACAAGGAAGGCGGCAGCCAGGGTGATCTAATGACCATAATCTGAAATAGCTGAAATCAGCACAGTAAGATCTCTGTGATGACGAGTAGGATATGGAAAAACAGATTTTTTTTTAAAATTCACGAACTTCGCATGCGTGTGAAGCACTGGTGTTTCCCCACGACCTGTGGCAGGCGCAGAGTGAGTACAGTCTATGAAATCTGAAATCCCTGCATTCCTTGTTTCCTGCACTGTGGTGTCTTTTCCTGCTCTCTTCTTGAAGGACATCAGCCTTGCAGTTGGTCGACTCGTTATTTTCCACAGCCCACACCTATCAGCTTTCCTTTCCGATTATTCTCCTTTTCCTCATTATTAGGTAGTGGTTTCAATTGCCCTTCACATTACTAATTATATATTTAATAACAGTTTCAATTTGGTTCCTCCGCTTCTATTGAAGATTGCGACTCAAGGGATTACGAAGTTTCTCTGGGGGCATCCTGTCCCTTTGTTTTTCTTGTTTTCTTTTTTTTCTTTCTCTGCTCTGCTGGGAATCAAACTCAAGGCCTTCTTCCCAGTCCCTGTGCTAGATCTTCTTGACTATACCAGCTTTGCTATATTTTAGTCTCCGGTCACATTACAAATTTTCCGATCTTTCGCGTGTTTCCGTACTTTTAACATGCATGTTTCTCCTAGAGCATTGCTATTTTCCTCGGCTTACACTGCTCAATACTCTGTAGCCGCCATGTTTGTTCGTTTCTTTCTCCCACAACAGTGAGGAAAGGTGACTTGGTCCTGCTGTTGACATTATTATGAGCCTGTTCGCCTTCTCTACGATACAGTTACGGGAACACTGATGTACTGGCCTGTGGAAAGCCGGAGGCATGACAAATTTAGCTTTCTATGGACAGCTTGGTGATCAGGCACATGGAGGAAAAGTGAGTTGCGAAGGCGCTCCAGTGTGTGCCCACGGGGTTTTTTGTCTCTGTCTGCTCTCCATTGTGCCTGGCAAACATCTTAAGTCCGTCCAGTTTACATTTTGGCCGGGTTTTGTTTTTCCTTTCCCACATGATGATGATAAGACCCTCTGTGGTACCCACGGGGTTGCTAGCTGTTACCTGTTCAGCAGGGAAGAACCCAAACTCCTGTCTCCTCTTGTGTGTAAAGGTAGCTCTGGCCTCCCCGCTTGTTTAGATCGTGGAGTACTTTTACAGCTGTAAAAGGATCTCCAGAATGTTCCTGTGGACTAGGCTCGGCCCCTCAACTCTCCAACTTTAGAAATACTGTGCGGGTTCTGAAGGGACCACCCTATCTTCCAGCCAGCCACTGGATCACAAAGAGTGACAACTCTCCCCTGAGCATCTTACGTTAATTACATCCTACCTTCCTCGCCTTGTAGAAATTCTCAAGGTTTAAAAAAAAAATACATGCCTTGAAATATTTTAACTGAGATGTGGAAGATTAAGGAAAGAACCGACATGTTTCCACACTGCCATCATATCCCAAACTCCAACTGCTCTTCTCTAACCTCTAGTTGTAACGGCTTTAAGCAGACTTTATAGAGAGCTTAAAAAAATCTAAAGTAAAGTGAAATAGATATAGTATTGTGATAATATATAACATGGAATTTATACATTCAATGGCATTAAACACATTCTCATCGTTATGTTACCATGTTCACCTTCTATCTCCAGAACTTTTCCGTTTTATCACAGTGAAAATCACTATTTCCTAAATGACTGAAAACTACTTTTCCACTTTCTATCTCTACTTTATCACTTTAGTGCATCTGCATCCCTCCATCTATTTATCCATCCATGGACATCTGAGTTGTCTCTGTCTTTGGATATTGTGAAGACGTTGCTTTAAACACAGCGATACAAACAGGCAGCTCTTCCAGCCCCTGACTTCAACTCTGTAGATATCTACAAGAGTAGTTGCTTGAGCACATGATCGTGTGGCTAGCCCAAAGCAGCAGTTCACTGCCACTGATCACCATCAGGAAAATATCCCAATGTATTAGCCCAGAAAAGAAGTCACAATTCAAATTTAAAGTATGAGTTCTATTTGACTTCGCCAGTGTAAAGTTGAAAATTCAAAGGTCAAGGTACTGCCAAGCTGGGGGAGTCTTTATAGGATCTGAGTTTCTCCATAGTCTCTACAATGTGGGAGTCTGTGGGAGACTAGCTCCGACCTTCTCCCACCTTTTGAAGGGTTCTTAGGTGGCAGAGAGAGGAATGAAGAAATATCAGATAGAAAGAGAGATCTAGAAGATGAGAAGAAAGACAGAGACACAGGATAGCTTCCCGAGGGCCCGGATCAGTATCCAACAGCCTCGTCCTTTATTGAAAAGGGCTTTTTATAACATGTCAAGGGGAGAGGCAAAAGACCTCCCCCTTGCAAGATCAAAGCACACTGTACAGCCAAGTATAGACCCTTCCAAACACCTGGTAATCATGCCCATGGTCAAATCATCCCATTATGCAGCCCCACTGGGTAAAGCAAGCTCAGATTCTCTAACCCTGAGTAATTTCTCACTAGGAAGCCTTTGTGGGCTCCCACACTCTAACACGCATTTTCTGCTTCTTTTTCTTATATCCTAATGGACTAAAATAATTTGATCAGTCTCACATTCACAAACCAGTTTGCCTCACATTTATACATGTAGCTGAGTAATATTTGCTTGGAGAAAGACAGTTTCCACTGTGATCGAATATCTAGCCACAGCATCATCAGGAGCATGCTCACAGGGACAAGAGGGAGGAAATGGTGCTTCCCAGCTGTCTAGGTTAGCACATGCTGACACTAAACCTTTAATTTCCTTTTTTTTATCTGTGTGTACAGCTAGCTCTCCTGATCTGGAGTTAGATATGCTGACTGGCCTTCTCAGTAGCTGGTTTTATCATAGTTAGAGGAAGTCTGTGTACACAATACATTGGTTCTAGTCTATTTAAGTCCTGTGCACATGAAGCATTTTTGCTCTCCCCTGCCCCTTGGGAATCCATTCATTTTCCCGTACCAGTGTCATAACTGGTTCTTTGCTCAAGGCTCTAATATTTCAGCCCGTTAAGAACAGTGTATGGATGTAGGGTATGCAAGACAGGGTGTACTACCTTCCAAGGCTATACTTTCTGTATATATGTAAATAGCAAGCAATTACTACATTAATTTCTACTACTCTAAAAACAGTGTACTAACAAGTCAACAAAAACACTAACTTGGTACACATATTCTCCTGCGATTTTTACATATAAAAACCCTTTTGTTGATTTGAATTTTCTTAAAACCCTGTGTTGAAAAATGAGAAGGTAGATCTAAGAGCAAACCCTGTTGGTTTTATGGATGAAATAATACACACACACACACACACACACACATATTCTAAGCCACCATATTGACTGTACTGAAGTCTAATGAAAGGTTTCCTAGTAATCAAACTCTGAATATTTTTTTGTTGTTGTTACTGTTGATGTTCTTCTAGCCTTTCATTTTTTTCCGTTCATCCTCCGCTTGCCAAACAGTAGATCCAGACCTGAACAGGAGTTTCTTGGGCACATGCGCCACGGCCATCGCCTGTCATCACAGAAAGGCATTACCTTTTAGAACACACAAAGGCATGCCCATGCTTCACCCAAGCCCTGCATCCTCATTCCTGAGCCGTTTACATTGGAAAGCATGAGAGTTTGGCTTTTATATCATCCCCTTCAAAAAGAACTAAAAGCAATCAATAAATACCAACAGAGAGGAGAAAGGATACCCAGAGATTTTTCTCATCAGTTGCTAAATAGTCCAGTGTATTTGCAACTCCGTCTCCTTTTCCTCTGCACCAAACCTGACAACAGGCTGGCAAGCTCGAGAATCGAATCTGTGGATCCTCCACAGACGACAGACACACAGCCCAAGTCAGCACAGACAGACCAAATGGAGGACCAGTCTCAGCACAAGTGAAGGCGCCCTGCCACGAGGGTACCAGCTTAAATGCTTGGGAGAATTTCTGAAGAAAATGAGGAGAGCTAGGGTAATGGAAGGGATTAATTTTTCAGGAGTCAATCTGACCTATTCCCCAGGTATACAGGCCGGCCTTAAGAACAGAATCATTCAGGAAGTAAGTGCTACAAGGAGTCTAGCTGAAACTACAAAGACGTTGAATTCCAGTCAGACGTGGGAAGTTCCTTAGGGAATAAAAGAATCTTATGACTCATAAGATGAAAATCTCCTGAATACTCACAGAAGTAATCGAATGAGGGACTGTCACTGGGAAGAAGTTTGATGAATGTATGTATTGTGCAGGGAAATTTTAGGCAAAACAGGAATTTTTTTGGAAAAAAAAAAAACTTAGACGTGTTTTCATTTGTCATTTTCCCTTTCTGTATAAAACTAACTTCAGAAACACACTTTCCCACATGGCATGGCATTCTGTAGAATGCCACATTTGAAACATCTAGGATCTTAATCAAAATTTCATATTCATTCAGAATGTGGACAGAGAGTGAGTCATCTTAAGATTAGTCCTGGGATTCAGTTTTAAGTCATTTTGAAGATTCTTATTCTTCAAATTACATATCATTTAGAAAAAAAAAAAAAGCTGTAAACGCTGAAGGTAAAGTCTTGGAACGGATGCTAACACCATATCAGCAGGAGGAGTCGGGTTTTTCCAAGGGAAATCCACAACAAAGAGGGAGAGCCAACAGTGTTGTCTTGGCTTTTAGAGAAGGCTTAAGCCCATAATCAACACCAAGAAGGCCACCTTGACCTTAAACTAGTCCCAGTTGTTTTTTTTTTTTTTCCTAACAATTCTAATTCAAAATTTTGTCTGTTCTGTATTAAATTTCCTTCTCCTAACAGGTTGTAAAAACAGAGCAAGCAATGGAAACAGTCTGTTTAATCGTTCTCAGGGCCAAACATGGTGAAATGTAGAATATGTAACTATGAAAGGGATGGCAAATTCCTTTTATGTAATTTAGTCTAGTGCTCAGCTTCACCTCTGAAATTTCGGTCTGCATCCTTCTCTTTGGGTTGGCTTCTTCTATAGACCACTTAAAACAGTAAATGTTTACATTGAAAGGACAGGGGAATGTGCGACCTATTTTAACTGTCAAAAGTGTTGTGAACAGCGGCAGCTGGAGGAAGAACGCCACTTCACTGTCCCCTGGAGCCTCTAGTTTCCACAAACCAGCAGTCGCATCCTTTAATGTCCATATTAAAAGAAAGTCAGGAAAGCAAAGAAAATTAATTTATTGCTATTTCTGAAAAACACAGTCCAGTTTCTCTCACGTGTGGTCTCTACATTCAGTGCAAACTCTAAGTTAGTGTAGGGGTGGGCTGGTCACTGGACAGGAAGCTCTTCCTTCTTTCTGCTTCATTCTTGTCTTCTGTAGGTTCTCGGGCAGTCCAGACACAAAAGCCCGGAAGGCTCTGCTCAATGTGAACTCTGCTTGCTCCTGCTGCTCTGTGCCTACTTCGTCCATCATCCCAAACTCACCATCACGTGGCTGTGCTGAGGGGCTAGCCTCACCAGACTAAACTCTGAAAAGAAGTTGCTTCTTTTGCATCTCCCAGACACTGTGACCTTCCACTAATAAAGCTAGAGAGATCCTGATATAACTCTCCCGCTGAGGTGGTGTCAGGCTCTAGGGGATTGATTATTCTGTGGTAAATCCTGGATGGTAAGGACACACATGCGAAATTAGACTTCATTGTTTAACACATGCAATGCAAGAAACATGGCGGTGGGGGAGGGGGGCCGGGCCCACCTTCACATCACCCGGCCCTCTGCTTACCCCTCCAAGCATATCTCAAACCACATGCCCCTTATTCTTCAGCCACACCAGTCATCTTTCTGTTTCTCCGATGTGTCAAGTATTTGTGCTTAGAATGCCCAAGCTCTGTATATAGTTCAATTCTCACACTCCAGAACTTAGCTCAAATATCACACCCACGCAGTAGAGATTTCTCTGAAATTCCAACCCAGATTAGTGTCTCCTCCCTCCCACACTGGGGCTAGCATTCCTGTCCCTCCAGCCTTTCCATTTCCTCCATGGTTCTTATCTGCCGCCGCCATGGTTCTTGACCGGTTTCACGACAGAGATTAGTATGTCAACTGTCCTGACTATTTACCACAGTATCTCCTGGTCCTAAAGAAGTAAATATTTACTGGGTGGATAAGCTTAAAATTCGACTAGACGCTGAGGCCAAAACAAGATGAACGTACGCAGTTTCCCACCACCCAAGAAAAGGCAAGGAAAAGAAAACTAATAAAGATATTTTGCCACTCAGCTGCTCTTCCTGCCAAAGAATCCATGATGCAGCTCTCACCAAGAATCCTCACCAACTGGGACACATAAAATCAGAAGCCAGAAAGAGCAGGAAGCTCAGCAAACCCATGAGTATGTAAAAACAACATGCCCGCCCCCAAACAACCAAAAATTTTACAAAAGGATTTTTTTTTAAACCTCAGACAAATGAAAACAAAAACACACCAAAACTTATGGGATATATCACAAGCAGTTCTAAGTGGGAAGTTTCAGAAATCAATCTCTATATCTAAAAAGAAAGTCAAGTACAGTGACATACACCTGTAATTTCCAAACTTGGGATTTAGTGGTACAAGATGTTCACATTGCTTTTCTCAGTGAAATCAAAACACAAAGCAGTCTGAATACAATAAATATATACCAGCATGAAAGCAAAAGGCTAATAGAACTGGGAGTCAGTTTCCATGGTTCTGTGGCTTTCATATTTTATAGTATCTGTATTGTGTGCATGTTCATGTCCTTTACCAATAGGTAAACACAAACATTCATGAAAAGCAAGGAGAGCACACAAATCATAAGATGGCAGATATCCTCAGGGACTCTCTCTCCATAATAAAAGTGAGACATTTAAATTCATAGAAAACTGAATATTTGCAGACATAGAATCTCTTGCTGAGTAAAAAATATGAAAAAAATCAGCAATATTATTTTATAAGAAGCTCCCATGAATTGTCAGAAAAATGACAAAAAAGGTTAATATACAAAAATAGCAAGCTCTACCAGATAAATACAGGGAGGACACAAATCCTGACAACCAAAACAATAACAAAATCAATTCTAAAAGCATCAACTAGCATAAAAGGGAATAATTTAATAAAGGGCAATAATTCATGAGCACATGACCTTTGATGTCCTCTTACGTATCACAGAGCTGTGAAGTGTAAAAAAACAAAAATTACTAGAAACACACACACACACACACCCGGTAACTCTCACTGCAAGGGCTGTTAATGCACATATTTCAAAACAAAACAAAAAAAGGCAAACAATAATAATAAAGGAGACAAAAATGTTGTGAATTGCATCAGGAGCCATACTGGCAGGAAATGGCACTCAGTGAGGGGGCTCTTACCTAACATGGACAAGGTCACAGATTTGACCCTAAGCCCTGGGAAGAAATAAAGCCTTACTGAATCTTCCTATCCATTTACCAACTACAACTAGTTCTAGAGCAACAGGGTCAACCAGGGGGAAGCTGAAATGGAAGAACCACCACACTAGGGGGAATCTGGGAAATGTGGTGTCAAAGAGCCCAAACTGTCAAACTTCAAAACCCTCAGCTTCTGGTCTGAGATTCAGGAGCAACATTCTGGGCCTTAGAAACTGAGTCCCGCTTGTGATCTCAGTTCTTGACAGGTTCTTGACAACGAGGACTGAGAGGCGAGGCCCCGGGAGACATGGAGTGCCAAAGTGGGGCTCTTAGGAATCACACAGAAGACCAGTTGTCTGAACTGGGACAAGGTCAGAAGGAGACTTGCCACAAACGTGACCTGTGGCTGAACTATAATCCATGGAATTAGAGACTAATTAACTCCATCCCTTCTCCGTTCTTTGATTCATTCTTGAGTTCAAGCAAATGTTCACTGAACTTCCAGTAAGAGCCAATCCCTGTGGAAGCAGAGAAAATAATGAAGGAAACAGACAACATTGTCTTCACTCATATATGATTACTTCTGGGACTTGCCAGCCATCAGGCCCTCTAGATACGTGCTGGAGTTGCTTGGGGGCCTTTCGAAGTAATGCATATCTCAGCTCCAACACCAGAGACTAAGACAGTTGGTCACCAATGAACCCAGGGACCAATGATTTTTAAAAGTTCATTAGGTTATTCTGACATGTGCATAAGGTTGAGAAAAACTGTCCAAATGAAGTAGGACCTAGCAAGCAGAGTAGGAATTGGATAAAGTGGGTGTAAATCAATCCAGGTGCAGGCAATCTAGCTGAAAATCTCTAGAGACACTCTATTCCCAAGTCTTCAATTATCCTCTCCTCCCCTCCGACGGTCGATCCCTGGGATACGCTCCCATTTTCTTTTAGCACTTAGCTCAAGTTTTCCTTCTAATCCAACCTTTCATGGTCTTTCACATACAACTTATACAGTGCTGTTAATAACTCTCTCAGAACCCTGGCTTCCTCAGTCTCCACAACATTCATTTTCAAGCCTCCACTGCTGAACAGCTGGTGCAAATCCTGTACCAATCATTTTCAAACACTGCTCCCAACTCCCAGCAAGCCTGGAGTCATGTGAAGCCTCCTTCCCCTCCCACAAATGGGAAACTGATTCTGGTCATCCCACCCTGACCGTCTCAATAAATTGTCTACTAAAACTGTTATGAACTAACAAGTACCGTACAGGTTCCAAGCCTGGGAAACCGGCCTTGAAGACTGCTATTTTTGCATAATAAAATATATTCGAAGCTCAAAGCAGTTGAACTTAGAAGCGAACTTTTGAATAAACAACCCAGCCACCTCTTTGAGAGTGTCTGTAGATCACACGCCAGCCAGTACAAGAGGTGACACCACTTACATGAGTCGTAAGCAAAGGGCAGAGTCTGCAAGGCAGTGAGTTCTAGACCACCTTTACAAAGTCACAGATGAAAACCTTCCGGGAGCAGTATGTGTGTGGGAGCTTCCTTCACCGACTGCGGTTTCTGAAGAACGCACAGCTGCCAGTGACCACTTGCTCTCTTTTTCTGGGGAAAAAGCCAGTCTGTCCTTACTTTCAACTAAGCCAGGTTTTAGCTGTTCATTTGAACATTCAGGAAACTCACCATGAGAAACACTACCCAACACGGGTGTGAGTCTATCACCTTCCGGGTTCCTGTTTCCAGCAGGGTCTCCATCTTCTTGCTTCCACATTTCTGTCCTGGGAAGTCCCTCTTCTTTCTCCCACAACATCCACACAGGGTGACAAATTCCTGCCACCACTCACTTGCTGGAAAGCCTGTGCAAATCACCTTCCTTCCTTTTCGTTCGTGAGCTCCAATGTTTCAAGGCTGGACCCCACTGAACAACCGAAACATACTAGCAAGTCACTGGGCAGAAAATACTCATCTTTTGACAGGGGAATAAGTGATGGAGACAGAGGGAGCTAGAAAAGGCTACATATAATTTTTCCCCTTGTCTCTGTTTATAAATGCAATGACTGTTTTTGCAAATTAAACTAGAAAATTACAAGAAACTATAAGAAAGATAGTAAAGCCACCCATAATCTTATTTCCTTGAAGTAACCACCATTAACATTTTGGTGTATTTCTTTTGGGGATTCTTTTATTATTTTTCTACACAGGGAAAATACAGTGCCTTGCCCCTATCATGGAGATTTGGAATATCTAGGTCCCCTCTCTGCTCTTCCTGCCTTCCCCTTCTCTTTCTTTTTTTCTTTTTCTGTGATTATGTTTTATGGATATTCTTTCACATTTGCCTTTGAATAGTTTCTCTATAAAGTTTCTGAAATTAGAATTTCTGTATTACGCAATCATCAGAAAAAAAAATTGCATCAAATACTGTTCCCATTACTAACATTTGAGCTTTGTTTAACTATACATTTGAAGCCATAAATTTTTGGGTAGGCAT
>CABHPQ010085014.1:0-11647 GCA_902168405.1 Peromyscus aztecus
AACTATGAAAATAAATTGAGAAACACTGAATACACAATTACCCAGAAGATCTAATAATCTGAAGCATGTGTGCACTGTGGTAGCTACTTTTAATTGTCAACTTGACAGAGTCAAGAATTACCTGTGAGACAGGGCCTCTGTGCACACCTGCAGGAGATTATCTTGACTGTGTTAACTGAGGTAAGAAGGCCTGTCCCCTGGCTATTCCCTGGCTAGGATCCTAGACTCATTTCTAGATCAACTGCAGATGCAGGGCAACCTGCTGCCTCAAGACCCTGCCACTATCATTTCCCCACCACAGTGGTCTGTATCCTTGAACTGTGCGCTAAAATAAGTATTTTCTCCCTTAAATTACTTTTGTCAGAGTACTTTATCAAGAATAACAGGAAAGGCAACTGAGACAAAACCCCAATAACAGAGCTGAAAAATATGGGAATCCCAAATGGATCAAATTAATAGAAAAAGTCGAGAGTTACAATTGGAGATTTCAATATTTGTCTCTACAATACTAAAATTTCTAGAGAGAAAAAGAAGCCAGTATAGAGTAGAACTCAACATATCAATCAACAGAATCTAAATGATCTTAATAGAAAAATAAATTGCTTCCAAGTGTCCATGGGTGTGTACTAACATGAACCATATCTAGGCTGTTAAAATATCAACAAATGTAAGAGAATTAGAATCACAAAGTCTGTCCTCTAACTACAATGAAATACAACTGAAATCAGCAGGAAAATCCCTAGGACCTTGGAAATTAAACAAAACCATGTAAATAACCCCATAGACCATGTAGGAAGGATTATAAAAATGTAAATATATTGAAATTAATGAAAATTAAAACACAGCACATCGAAATTCTGAGGATACAGCTAATACAGCATTAAGAGGGCAATTTCTAACACTAAACGCATGTATCAAGAAAGAATAGAAGCCAAGGCACATGCCTCAAGAGAGAAAAAGAGGAATAAAATAAACCCAAAGCAAGCAGAAGGAAGGATGAACAGAAATTGATGGAGTCAAAAACATAAAAGTAGAGAAAAAAACAAAAACAAAACAGCAAAACCAAGATTTTGGTTTTTGGTTCTGTTGTTGTTGTTGTTTTGGTTTTGGTTTTTCAAGACAGGGTTTCTCCGTGTAGTTTTAGTGCCTGTCCTGGATCTCACTCTGTAGACCAGGCTAGCCTTGAACTTATAGAGATCCGCCTGGCTGAGTGCTGGGATTAAAGGCGTGTGCCACTGTCACGTGGCTAAACCAAGATATTTTGTGAGATCAACAAAATCAACAAATTTCTCTAAAGACTAGAAAAAAAGATGGAAATAAAAAACCATGTAAATGATTGATAGAAGAAGTGAATCAAGACCTATCATTGTAGACCGGCAAACATCAAAAAGAAGATAAATGCTAAGAACTCAACATGCACAAGTGTAATGCCTGTGATTAAATAGCCCTCTTTCTTTAAAAATATCACCATGAGTTGTCCATTAAGACATAGACCATTCAAATATCCCCACAACTTAAGGAAATTTAAATTGTAATTTCAAAGTTTTCCTAAAACCAATTCCTAGATGCCTTTACCAGAAAGTTCTAGAGCAGAATATTAAAGAATTAACGTTTATTATATGCAGTATCTCCTGGTCAGAACATTTCCCAGTTTATTTTATGAATTTATTCTTTTAGTAAACTTGAGTAAATATTCCATGAGGAATGGTTTCAGGTATGAAAGTCTAGGTCAGTATTAGAAGATTTATTGATGGGGGTTGTAGAGATGACTCAGTGATTAAGAGAGCTTGCTGCTATTACAGAGGACTGGAGTTCAGTTCCTAGTACCCACAGTGAAAAGCTCACAACCCTGTAACTCCAGTTCTAGGGGATCTGACGCCCTCTTCTAGACTCTACAAGCATTCAAATGCATGCACACAGACACACACATATACACATAAATAAAAATAAAAGAAAATTTCTTGGTAATCCATCACATTAATAGCCTAACGAAGAAAAACTACATGTTTTTATTAATTAATTAAAAAGACAGTGTTTCACAAAAATTGACTACCACCTACATCAAAAAAAAATCTCAGAAAAATAGAAATAGAGGAGAAGTTGCTCAACTTGATAAAGAATACCTACCAAGATCCAAGAGTGAGCATTCTACTCAATGAGAGACCAAGGTGTTTTCTCCTTGAGGTTGGTATGAGGCCCAAATGTCTGTTTGCCAAATTTCACTCAACATAGACTTGGATTTCAGCCAGTGGATTGACAGCATAGTTAATGAAGGGAAGAAATAGAATTCTCCTTCTGCAGATGACAGAGAAAACGTCAAGGACTGCACATACACTAGAATTTACAAGTGAATTCATTAAGGCCATAAGTAAAAAGATAAACTATAGAAACCAATCTTTATACTTCAGCAATAAACATATGGATACAGAAATTAAAAGTGTGGTATCATTGTTATGCAACACAACATTTCCTGTGGAGACACAACACAGCCATCTACTCACCCCAGATAGGGAACCCACAACAGACCACAAAGGTGCCACCAAAGTCCAGCTGGGAGAACCAATGAGTTTTATTGTGGTTACTTATAGAAATATGGGTGAGGCGTTACTTACAGGAGCAGAACTGACTCAAAGACAACCGCATCACCCAAGCTCACGCCAGCACGTGACAGCTCGTGAAAGCTGGGAACCTGAAGCGTACATCAGCTCAACAGGTTGGAGAGTGTCCTCTCTAAGTGAGTCTGGTTTAAATCTCTTTGAGGCAGCTTGGCTAGTTTCTGCTTTTCCCTGACAACTGAACTGGTCTCAGTCTTCTTCCCAGCTCAACTCTCTACTGTCTGAGAGGGACCCTTGGCTTTTTATTGCTTACTCTGGCAGGGACAGGCCTAGTGAATCTGGTCAGTTTCAAGGACTTCCTGAAACTATTTTGAGTTGTTGACCTTCTTGCTTCGGAGCTTCCTGCAGGATAGAATGTTTTGATCTCTGAGAAAACAGTTACACAACAATTATATATAATAATAATTTAAAGAAAAAGAGATACTTGTGGTGACCAATCTTCATTGTCAAATTGGCTGGACTTGGAATCCCCTAGAGAACTGTCTTAGGTATTTTCTGTTGCTGTGATAAAATACCCTGACAAGATCAACCTAATGGAGGAAGGCTTTCTTGTTAACTCACATTTCAAGGTACAGTCTAGCATGATGAGGAAGTCAAGGCTGCAGGGGCTTGAAGCAGCTGGTCACATCACATCCACAGTCAAGAAACAGAGTGATTTACACTTGCTAGTGTTCAGCTTGCTCTCTCTGTTTAATCAAGTTCAGAAACCCCCCACCCGGGGAATGGCCCCATCAGCCATTAAGAGGGGACTTCCCATATTAATTAACGCAATCAAGACATTTCCCCACAAGCATGCCCAGGAGATGTTAGATTCTGTCAAGTGGACAATTAACCCTAGTCATAGAAACATCTCTGGCTGTGTCTGTGAGGGTATTTCCAGAGAAGTCTGACTAGAAGGAAAGACCCACCCTGCGTGTGGATGGCATCATCCCAAGGGCCAGGCTCCCAGGATGAATGAAAAGAAACGAAGGGAAAAGCAAGTTGAACATCAGCAGCCTCCTCCTCCTCTTCTTCCCCCTCCCTCCCCCTCCTCCCCTGCTCCCTCCTCCTCCTCTTACATTGCATTTGACCACCTAATCCTCCCAGCCCCCACCTCTAATTCCTGCTTGTGTTGATTTTTGAGAAAGTATCAAAAGACATTCAGGGATGGCAAGATGGCTCAGTGAGTAAAGGCGCTTGCCACCAAGACTGACAACCAGAGTTCAATCCCTAGGGTTGGCTATAGTGGAAGGGGAGAACTAACTCCCCAAGTTGTCCCCTTGTTTCCTCCTCCTCTCCTCCTCCTCTTCTCCCCCCACCCCCTCCTTCAACTTGTCTGTTGTTCTGAAACAAGATCTCTCTTTGTTAGCTTGTAACTTGCTGTGTAAAGCAAGCTGGCCCCTAACTCATAGAAGTCCATCTGCCTCTGCTTCCTAGGACTAAAGGGGTGTGCCACCATGCTTGGCTTTCACGGACTTCTTGGCTGTAGAGTCAATGTGACCATCTAAGGCTTCTGCTGCCCTGTCATATCAGCACGATGGACTATATCTTTTCAAACTGTGAGCCAGAGGAGGGCCTTTATCCCTTCAGTTCACACTTCGGTTAATATTTCACGGCAACAAAATAAGCAATTAACAAGGCACGGTGAATCATACTCAGGAACTTTATGTTTTAAAACTACATGACATTAGTGAAACAAACCAAGGTAGACTTAAATAAACGCACAGGTATACCATACTTAGGGACTGGAAATCTCCGCACAGTGAAGATGTCCATTGTCTCTAAAAACGAGTTGCAAGATGAACAGAATGCCTGTCAAAATCCCAGTGAGAATGTTTATGCACACATGCAAAAGTATTTGAAAATGCACATGGAAAAGCACAGCAGTGAGATGAATCAAAGGTCCAACAACGAAGAATAAAGTGAGAAGAAGGAGTTTGTTCAATTTCAAACAATATAGTGGTTAGGACTGGGATGTTGGCAAAGAGCTGGATGCAGAGCAATAGAATGCAATAGTGAGCCCAGAAATGGAGCTGCACACATATGCTAAACTGATTGTGGTGATTGTACAACTAGTCTGATTTGATTTAGTGTGTATGTACATGCACGTGAGTTCCTGTGTGAATAGAGGCTAGAGATCAAGGTCAATATCTTCCTCAGTTCCTCTCCAGCTTATCTTTTGAGACAGAGTCTCTGGCTGAGCCTAGAGCTCATTAATTCAGCTAGACTGTCTGGTCAGAGGCTCCAGGGATCCCCTTCCTCTGACTCCCTACCCCAGGTTTGCAGACACATACCACTCTGTTTTTTTAATGGGTGCTGGAGATGGATCTCCGGTCTTTATGCTTGGGTGGCTTGCACTAGACCACCTAATCTTCCCAGTCCCCACCAATAGTCCCTGCTTGTGCTGATATTTGACAAAGCATCCAAAGACATTCAGGGATGACAAGAAGGCTCAGCAGGTAAAGGTGCTTGCCATCAAGGCTGACAACCCGAGTTCAATCCCTGGGATTTACAGAGGGGAGGGAGAGAACTGATTCCCAAAAAATGTCCATTGACCTCCCCACACATGCTCACCCTTACCTATTCTTACCCCAACACAAAAAACAAATGTACATTCTTTTTAAAAATTGAGATTGGATCTCCCTATGTAACTTGAAGTAGTCTGGAACTCACCATGTCAAGCAGGGATGGCCTGGAACTCATAATGATCCACCTGTCTCTGCCTCCCAAGTGCTGGGGTTAAAGGTTTACACCATCTAAACTTGTTTTTGAGAAAGAAATTTGGTGGAGTTTGTAATAAAAAAAATGTAAATTAAAGTTAGTGGAATAAGACACATCTTTACAACAACAATCCTAGAACACAGGTTACCTGTAGAAAAGAATGGACTGTGTCCTATTTTATACAGAAACTAATTGAAAATATATAGCTATAAAACTTAGAGAATAAAGTGTTTGGTTCTAGGTCTAGGCAAGCGTTCTTAGACTTGATATCAAAACATCACCCACTCAAAGAGAAACTCAGTGTCTTGGTTCGGGTTTCTATTGCTGCGATAAAACACCATAGCCGAAAGCAGCTTCAGGAGGAAAGAGTCTGTTTGGCTTACACATCCTGAATCACAGTCCATTGAGGGAGCCACGGCAGGAACTCAAACCAGACATGAGCCCGGAGGCAGGAGCTGATGCAGAGGCCATGGAGGGGAGCTGCTTATTGACTTGCTCATCCTGGCTTGCTCAGCCTGTTTTCTTATAGAACCCAGGACTACCAGCCCAGGGATGGCCCCACCCACAGTGGTCTGAGACCCTCTCCCATCAATCACTAATTAAGAAAATGCCTTACAGCTGGATTTAATGGAAGCATTTTCTCAATTGAGGCTCCCTCCTCTCAAATGACTTTAGCTTATGTCAACTTGACATAAAACTGTCTAGCACAGTCAGGTGTCGTACCTAACCAAAGGTTAAAATATTTTTCTCTGTGGAAGACCCTGTTAAGAGAGTAAAAGAACATTTATGCCCCAAATAAAAGGGCACCCACATTTGTAAAAGAAACATTGCTAAAGCTTAAATCGCACATCAACACCCCACTCTCACCACTGGATAGATCTGCCAGACTGAAACTTAACAGAGAAATATGGGACCGAACAGAAGTTATGATTCAAAAGGACTTAGTAGATATCTACAGAACATTCCACCCTAACACAAAAGAATATTAATATTCTCTAAAATTGACCACATGCTTGGTCACAAAGCAAATCTCAACAGATACAAAAAAAATTGGAATAACCTCCTGTATATTATTGGATCACCATGGCTTAAAGTTAGATTTCAACAAAAACAAAAATTACAGAAAGCCTACAATCTCATGGAAACTGAATAATGCCCAAATGAATCACCAATGGGTCAAGAAAGAAATAAGAAAGAAATTAAAGATTTCCTAGAAGTCAATGAAAATGAAAGTACTACAAACCCAAACTTATGGGACACTATGAAAGCAGAGCTAAGAGGAAAATTCATAGCACTAAATGCCCACATAAAGAAGTTGGAGAAATCTCATACCAATGACTTAACAGCACACTTGAAAGCTCTAGAACAAAAAGAAGCAAACTCACCCAGGAGGAATAGATGCCAGGAAATAATCAAATTGAAGGCTGAAATCAATGAAATAGAAACAAAGAGAACAATACAAAGAATCAATGAAACAAAGAGTTGGTTCTTTGAAAAAAATCAACAAGATAGACAAGCCCTTATCCAAATTAGCCAGAAGGCAGGGAGAGAGCATCCAAATTAACATAAAAATCAGAAATGAAAAAGGAGACATAACAACAGACAACCAGGAAATCGAGAGAATCATCAGGTCATACTTCAAGAACCTGTATTCCACAAAATTGGAAAACCTGAAAGAAATGGATGATTTTCTGGATAGGTACCCCATATCAAAGTTAAATCAAGACCAGATAACCTATTTAAATAGACCAATAACCCTTAAGGAAATAGAAACAGTCATTAAAAGTCTCCCAAGCAAAAAAAGCCCAGGACCAGATGGTTTCAGCATAGAATTCTACCAGATTTTCAAAGAAGAGCTAATACCAATACTCTTCAAATTGTTCCACACAATAGAAACAGAAGGAACATTACCAAACTCTTTTTATGTGGCTACAGTTACCCTGATACCCAAACCACACAAATATGCAACAAAGAAAGAGAATTACAGATCAGTATCCCTCATGAACATTGATGCTAAGATACTTAATAAAATATTGGCAATCCAAATCCAAGAACACGTCAAAAAAATTTTCCACCATGACCAAGTAAGCTTCATTCCAGGGATGCAAGGATGGTTCAACATATGAAAATCTGTCAATGTAATACACTATATAAACAAACTGAAAGAAAAAAAAACACATGATCATCTCATTAGATGCTGAAAAAGCCTTTGACAAAATTCAACACCCCTTCATGATAAAGGTCCTAGAGAGATCAGGAATACAAGGAACATACCTAAACATAATAAAGGCAATTTACAGCAAGCCAACAGCCAACATCAAATTAAATGGAGAGAAACTCAAAGCGATTCCACTAAAATCAGGAACAAGGAATGGTGGTCCACTCTCCCCATATTTATTCAATATAATACTTGAAGTTCTTGCTAGAGCAATAAGATAACAAAAGGAGAACAAAGGGATAGAAATTGGAAAGGAAGAAGTCAAACTTTCACTATTTGCAGATGATATGATATGATAGTATACATAGGTGACCCCAAAAATTCTACCAGGGAACTCCTACAGCTGATAAACTCCTTCAGTAATGTGGCAGGATGCAAGATTAACTCAAAAAAATCAGTAGCCCTCCTATACACAAATGATAAAAGGGCTGAGATAGAAATCAGAGAAACATCATCCTTTACAATAGCCATAAATAATATAAAATACCTTAGAGTAACTCTAACTAAGAAAGTGAAGGGCCTGTACTATAAGAACTTTAAGTCTCTGAAGAAAGAAATTGAAGAAGACATCAGAAAAAGGAAAAATCTGCCATGCTCATGGATAGGTAGGATTCACATAGTAAAAATGGCAATCTTACCAAAAGCAATCTGCAGATTCAATGCAATCCCCATCAAAATCCCAACACAATTCTTCACAGACTTGGAAAGAACAATACTCAACTTCATATGGAAAAACAAAAAACCAAGATAGCTAAAAGAATCCTGTACAACAAAGCAACCTCTGGAGGCATCATGATCCCTGACCTCAAGCTCTACTATAGAGCTATAGTAATAAAAACGGCTTGTTACTGGCATAAAAACCGACATACGGACCAATGGAATCGAATTGAAGACCCTGACGTTAATCAGCACATGTATGAACACCTGATTTTTGACAAAGAAGCCAAAACTGTACAATGGAAAAAAGAAAGCATCTTCAACAAATGGTGCTGGCATAACTGGATGTCAACAGGTAGAAGATTGCAAATAGATCCATATCTGTCACCATGCACAAAACTCAAGTCCCAGTGGATCAAAGACCTCAACATAAATCCAGTTACTCTGAACCTGATAGAAGAGAAAGTAGAAAGTAGTCTTGAACGCATTGGCACAGGAGATCACTTCCTAAATATAACACCAGTAGCACAGACACTGAGAGCAACAATTAATAAATGGGACCTCTTGAAACTGAGAAGCTTTTATAGGGCAAAGGACACGGTCAATAAGACAAAACAACAGCCTACAGAATGGGAAAAGATCTTCACCAACCCCACATCTAACAGAGGGCTGATATCCAGAATATATAAAGAACTCAAGAAATTAGATATCAAAATGCCCAACAGTCCAATTAAGAAATGGGCTATAGAACAAAATAGAGAATTCTCAACAGAGGAAGCTCAAATGGCTGAAAGACATTTAGTGAATTGCTCAACATCCTTAGTCATCAGGGAAATGCAAATCAAAATGACTCTGAGATACCATTTTACATCTGTCAGAATGGCTAAGATCAAAAACACTGAAGACAGCTTATGTTGGAGAGGATGTGGAGCAAGGGGAACACTCCTCCGCTGTTGGTGAGAGTGCAAACTTGTATAGTGCAAACTTTGGAAATTAGTATGGTGGTTTCTCAGAAAATTGGGAATCAATCTTCCTCAAGACCCAGCTATACCACTCTTGGGCATATACCCAAGGAATGCTCAATCATACCACAAGGACACATGCTCAACTATGTTCATAGTAGCATTATTCATATTAGCCAGAACCTGGAAACAACCTAGATGCCTCTCAACTGAAGAATGAAGTAAGAAAATATGGTACATATGCACAATGGAGTAATACTCAGCAGAGGAAAACAATGACATCATGAAATTTGCAGGCAAATGGATGGAACTAGAAATTACCATTCTGAGTGAGGTAACCCAGTCTCAGAAGGACAAACATGTTATGTACTCACTCATAAGTGGATACCAGATGTGTACAAAGGATAACCAGACTGCAACCCACAGCTCCAGGGAGGCTAGCTAGCAGGGAAGACCTTAGGAAGGGCGCATGGATCGCCCAGCAAAGGAGAAATAGATGAGATCTGCATGAGCAAACTGGGGGTGGGGGGATGATGGAGGGCAAGGGACGGGGATGAGAACATAGGGTAGCAGGAGGTTCGAGCTGGAACAGGGACAGAGTGGGAAAGCAAGGAAAGAGATACCAGGACAAATGAAGACATCATGGGAACAGGGAGAAACAGGGTGCTTGGGAAGTTCCCAGGAATCCACATGGATGACCCCACCTTAGACTACTAGCAATAGTCCAGAGGGTGCCTGAACTGGCCTACTCCGGTAATCAGATGGTTGAATACCCTGTCATCATAGAGCCTTCATCCAATGACTGATGGAAGCAGATGCAGAGATCCACAGCTGGAAGCCAGGCCAAGCTCCAGGAGTCCAATAGATGAGAGAGAGGAGGGATTCTATGAGCAAGGGACATCAAGATCACGATGGGGAAATGTACAGAGACGACCAGCCAAACTAGTCGAAACCCATGAATTGTGGACCAATAGCTGAGGAGCCTGCATGGGACTGGACTAGGCCTTCTGGATACTCGAGACAGTTGTTTAGCTTGAACTGTTTAGGGAGCCCCCAGGCAGTGGGATCAGGACCCATCCCTGGTGAATGAGCGGGCTTTTTGGAGCCTAGTGCCTATGATGGGACACTTTGCACAGCCTTGGTGCAGGGAGGAGGGACCTGGACCTGCCTCATCTGAATGTACCAGGCTCTGCTGACTCCCCATGAGAGAGACACCTTGCCTTGGAGGAGGTGGGGATGGGGGGTGGGCTGGGGGAGAAGGTTGGGGGTGGGAGGAGGGAGGAGAGGGGAATCTGATGTTGGTACGTAAAAAGAAAAATAAAATTTAAATTGAAAAAAAAAAGAGTAAAAGATCTGTGAGCCACAAATGAGAGAAAAGATTTGTGAGCCACACATCTCATACAAGTTTAGAGTACGGAATGCACACATGCATACGCACAGAGAAACAATCCCATGACTAAATGCTAAAAGGTAATATCCCTTTAATGTTAGGCAAAGACACAAACAGACCTTGCACCAAATGGGGAAAGATATTTAACATCCTCAGCCATTAGAGAATGACAAATGATAGCCACTGTGGGCTACTTAGCACCAGAGTGGCTGAAACAGAGATCATTTACTCCAGAGCAGAGCCTACTGCTGTGCCCTGGGCTGCTGATTCCTGTCCTTTGCTGCCTACTGGCTTGCAGGGGGGAGGAGGGTGTTCAGTTCTCAGCTCTCCCAGGTGATGGCCCAGACTCCTGACCTCTGCATGGTCCTTAGTGCAACAGGAGCCACAGACACAGACATCAGCTCAGGCCTCGTCAGCTGCTTCAAGGCCTTGGACCAAGATTAGATCTTGTCAATAGCCCAGGCCCAGATATCACCTTGGACTAGGGTAGCAAACAGGCCATTCACATGTTCCTCACCATCCTCACCTCTTCAGATCCACCTCTCTCCCCAACCCAGGGACCGCTCTACCTTTCTTTCTCTTCTACCTCCCCACCCTGTACCCGCTCATCTTGGTGTCTGACCACCTAGCACCTGAGGCCAGGCGGCTCCTGGATGAGTCCTGTCCCCACCAGCCACGTGGCATGGTGCCGAGCTGTTGCTGTTCCTGTGTCATGGCCCATGGCTAGAGTCATATGTTGGATCTTAAATGTCCTTCCAAAGGACATGTGTTAAAGGCTTGAACCCCAAGATGCTAGTTGGGAGGCAGTGAAACCTTTTAGAGTCTGAGCCTTGAGGAAGTCAGGTTATTAGAGACACCTTGAGGGAGTTAGGGACTCTGGCCCCTTCTTCTTCTTCTTCTTCTTCTTCTTCTTCTTCTTCTTCTTCTGCTTCTGCTTCTGCTTCTGCTTCTGCTTCTGCTTCTGCTTCTTCTCCTTCTCCTTCTCCTCCTCCTTCTTCTCCTCCTCCTCCTCCTCCTTCTCCTTCTCCTTCTCCTTCTCCTTCTTCTTATCATCATCTTCTTCTTCTTCTGCACATAATATAAAGACTTTTCCTCCACCACACAC
>CABHPQ010085100.1:0-12015 GCA_902168405.1 Peromyscus aztecus
TTAATACGTGGTATTTTAAAAATGATCATCAACACCACATAAAAAGAGAAACCCAGAAGTGACAATATACGTTAGAGACCTCAAAACCATAGAGCAGAGTGTGGACAATCCCTGGATCTTGCTGGCCAGTCAATCTTAACTATCTATGAACTATAACACCAATCTTAAAAGGTCTTATAATAAAAAAAACCCAGAGCCAGATATTGGGGTGAAAGCTGAAAGATTAGAGAAGGAGAACAGCAAGCCACTAGCTTACCTCAAGAAATCCTCAGCCTCAAGAGAGTGCATTCCTGTTACCTCATTTCTTATATACCTTTCTGTGTCCTGCCATATTACTTCCTGGGATTAAAGGTGTGTGTTGCCACTGCCTGGCTCTGTATCTCTCATGTAGCCCAGAATGGCCTTGAACTCACAGAGATACAGACAGAACTCTGCTTCCTGAGTGATAGGATTAAAGGTATATGCTCCCACTGCCTGGCCTCTATGTCTAATTTAGTGGCTGGCTCTGTCTTCTGATCCCCAGGCAAGCTTTTTTGGGTACACAATATATTACCACATCTCCCCTTTTTGTCTAAAATAACAAAAGAAAGTTATAACTAATATAAGAAAAACTACATACAATAAGTATATACAATACATACAGGCAATAAATACATCAACAATGTCTAGTCCATTTGCATTTGACAAATTCAAAGAAAATACTCCGTTATCTATCCTATCTTGTTGAGTCCAAAATGTTGTACCTAATTCACTTTCTATCCTAACTTGCATTACCAACCCAAAACTATCTTTTGATGTCTTTCAAACTTATATACTGTATACCTCTTTAGTGAGTTTCTTTCCTGAATTTGTTAACAAGGAAAACTAAAACTATCTAATCTTCAACTCCCTCAGAGACCTAAGAAGGAAATAATACTAACTGAGTAAGCAGAAAGTGCAGAAAAGCGACTTCCAAAAAATGTGAAAAATGACAGAAATAGCTGGTTGCCTGGACAGTCACCCAAGGTTCCTCTGCAACATTGGGGCATCTATCTTCAGCCTACAGGTCTAGAACACCTGATAGACTTTTCTGTGAAGCAGGATTTCCTGAAGGGTTGTCCTACTTTGCTTTGGCAAGGTGCAGTGTCCTGCTTGTCCATTTTGGACAGCATGCTGTCAGCAATCAATGTAAGAACACTTTATTGCCCAAGGCTAACTTTTGCCACAAAAAACAAACAAACAAACAAAATAACTCTATATGGAGTTTCTTCAATGCCCATCATCTTCTCTAAAGTAGATCGGTGTTTCCAGGACCATACATGTCTCATAGTCATAAAAAAAAGAAAAAAAAATCTATGTTATTAAAACATCTTAAATGCCATATTCTGTAGATCTCTAAAGTGTTTGAAGATGACCTGTCTATTTAAAATATATTTCTGTTTAACCTTGAACACATACCTAATATGATTACAAGTTTAATTGTAATGACTATTAACTTGTGTTTCTTATATCCAAATTAGTTAATAATAATAGCTTTCAAGGACTAGAAAATTGCATTATATTGTTAAATGAGCTGTACAGGTACAGCACCTTGAACAAGATTAGAAATATATTTACAGTATTTTCTAACAGAATCAATTTCAAATTTGTATCATTATACATAATTTGCATACAATATACAAAAATTCAATCCAATGTAAAATATTGAAAACAAGTAGTTCCTTTTTAAAAGTAAATTCAATAATCTACTTTTTATCTTACTATATTTATATCCTCTCTTTTTTCTTTTCAGAGTAGATTCAATAATCTACCCTTTCATTCTCTTATTTCTATATCTCTTTTTTCAAAGATTAGATTCAATAATCTACCTCTTATCTATATCCTCTTTTTTCTGTTTTTGTTTCTTTTTTTTTCTTTCAAACAAGAACCCTGGATCTAATCTCCTTGTCTAGCTTTTATTCTTGACCATATCAACTAACAACTTATAACCAAACATCCCAAACAATGACAATTATCCATAACCCATTGAAAGACCAAAAACTACCCACCCCACCTCTTGGGAATATAGGTGATGTTTTCTTAAAATTACTTCCTGCTGTCTGTGGGTGACAGCATCTTTAGGGGATCCTGAAGTGAAAAATTTGGGTTTAATTGTGAAGTCCTGGGAGAGGTAGCTGTATCATTTGTTGTCCATTCTCTGCATAATGGAAAAATGCAAGGCTTGTCTCAAGTCCTTGCTCAAGTAGTTTGTGAGGCTGGATCATCTCAGTTAGCCATCTTGAAATTATCCTAAATCATTTGTAGTCCAAAACCAATCTTTGGGTGGTGTTTGTCATCTTAGTGGTATTATCATCGTCCTGATGGAATCATCATTGTGGGGCCCCATCAGCTTTTTTGAGACTTCAAAGTCACTGTTAGGCATGGTCATGGTTCCCTGCAGAAAACTAATAGAGACTCAAACCCCAAATCATGTACAGGAAGCTAGATGAAGCCTTTTTTCTAGAATTACCTAGTACTCTATATGACCATTAACATCATGACAAAAGTTTAATATATATATATATATATATATATATATATATACATACATAGATATATAGATAGATATGTATATAGATATACATATAAAATTCATAGCATAAGAAAAGTTTTAAAAAGTCATAATAAAACAAAAGAATTATGAGATTAGTGGCAATAGAATAGTCCCTTAATTTTCGTTTTTCTTCTGTCCCATATCAGATGGCTCTTCTGACATGATACAGAGATTCTGCATTTTCTTTTAACAAGTATGTTTGGGTTTAGAGAAGGAGAGAGCCATGCTCCAACTTCAAAGTCAACTTTAATTTTTAATTGAACTAGGACTACATAAAGACCATTTGAGTTATGTGTCTGTAGAGAACAGCAGAAACAAACATTTAGGAAGACTTATGAAATTTTATTCTGTCAGATATTTGATATACCAATAGGCCAATTTATTCTTTTTCTTGGGAAAATTTTTCTGGATGATTTGTCCTTTTTATTCAGCTGTCTCATTTGTCCACTGTTCTTCAGATTCCTTAGCCTTCATTCTTTTGAAAGACAAAAACAAAACCCTTTCCCAACCCTAACTTTAGGGAGTTTGCAAATCTAATCTTTATCAATTTTCATTTATGGATTTTCCTGAATTTTTTGTTTTCTCTTCTACAGCTGTTCTATCATCCCAAGCAGTATGTTTTTTTACAATAGGCATTAGTTTCTTTAATTGCTCTGAGAAGGAGTTTCTTCTATGATGGCAAGAAAGGACTGAACCAAATACATCATGGGGGCCTGCAAGAGGTCCCTCAGGGAGTTTCCCAATGGCAAAGGCAAAGGATTACCTTGTCTGTCCCTTGTTCATCTACATTCATTAGTCCAGTATTTGCCTTTACCACACCTTCTGCATAATCCAGAAGGGAGAGTCATTCTGCTGCCATTGTTCCTTGAAAAAAACATTCTTTCTAGGAATGCCTTGTTTACAGTTCCTTTTTAAGTAATCTTGTTTACCATAATTGAAACACCTGATATTACTATTTTTCTTCAAACCTCTGGAAATCACCTCTTCTATCCAAGTATCATTATGGTCATAGGATTCAATATTAATTGTATCTCGGATCCATTCCTCCAAGGGTGCTGATCTTGCATTTAACAGCTTAATTACCCCTTTGCATTGTGCATCAGCATTTTCAAAAGCCATACATTCAATTATTATTTGTCTAGCTTCTGAAATTTGTATCATTCTATTTACTGCTGAAAACAGTCTTTGTAAGAAATCCAAGAAGGTATCTTTTGGGTCCTGTATAACTTTTGTAAATGACTCAATTTTCTTTCCTACTTCTTCAGTTCAAACATTCAAGGCTGCCATTTGGCATAAAATTAGGGTGTGGTCAGCATATGAAGATTGTCTTTGTATATCAGCATAATCACCTTCTCTAAGAAGTTGGTCTTGGGAAATTTCCATACCTCTAGCACTACATTACTGTTCAATGGTCTTAGCCTCATTTTTCCACCAGGTCCTCCCTTGTAACTGGAGACCAGCCTCTAAGACCACTGTAACCAAATCTTTCCAGTCTTGAGGGATAATTCTATTACAAGTTGACCATGAATTTAACATTTGCTTCACAAACAGAGAATGCATACCATACAAGATTATAGCTTCTTTGAATCTCTTCAAATCTAACATTTGCACAGGAGTCTAATCAGCTTTTACATAACCTTGAGCACTTGGCAGTTCCTGTATGGTTACTGGATAGATTAAGGTTGGCTGTTTGAAAGCCTTAGGCTGTTTCTCTATATCCGTGTAATGCAATGCTGAGACTGGTTCACCTTTAAATTCTTCTGTCTGGTCCTGAATTTCTCTATGATCTGTTTTAACAAATTTTTCTAAAATTTTTATCTTGGCACTCACATTAACCAACGTTTTTTTTTTTTTTTTTTTTTTTTGGTTTTTTGAGACAGGATTTCTCTGTGTAGCTGGAACTCACTCTGTTGCCCAAACTGGCCTCAAACTCACAGAGATCCACCTGCCTCTGCCTCCCAAGTGCTGGGATAAAAGATGTGTGCCACCACTGCCTAGCTCTCCAACTTTTTTCATAATGAAACAAAAATGGCCAAACAAATAATATTTATAATTGACATTACATCAATCCCATCAACATGAATTATCCTCCATTTAGTTGTTCCATTTTCAGACTGCCTAATGTGTTATCAGAGACCAAAACCCTCCACTATAAAAATGTTCCCCATTTTTTAATGTCAGAAGAAAATTCTGTTTTAACTAATTTCTCCCTTTAAGAAATTGACTCACCAACTCTGCTATTTGTGTAGAACAGTAGAAGCTCAAGCAGGTTTCAAGGCAGTTACCTAGTGCGGTAGCATCCCGAGATGGGGATCCAGGGAGAGTCCACAACCCACCAGGAGAGAAGAAGTGAAAGATCCAGCCGTCTGGATCCAGCTGATTTAGGGACTGTGGCCCACACTGGGTGGAGACTCCAGCCACATGAAGCTCAGGACTGAGCTGGGGCCTGCAAGGCCACAGGCAAGCAGCTTTTTCATGAATTTGTGCCATAAACATTGGGCACCAGATGTAACAAAAATCTTTAAAGATCTTATAATAAAAAACCCAGAGCCAGATATTGGGGTGAAAGCTGAAAGATCAGAGAAGCAGAACAGCCAGCCACTAGCTTACCTCTATGAAATCCTCAGCCTCAAGAGAGTGAGTTTCTGTTACCTCATGTCTTATATACCTTTCTGTGTCCTGCCATATTACTTTCTGGGATTAAAGGTGTGTGTTGCCACTGCCTGACTCTGTGTCTCTCATGTAGCCCAGTGTGGCCTTGAACTCACAGAGATACAGAAGAAACTCTGCCTCCTGAGTGATAGGATTAAAGGTGTGTGCCACCACTGTCTGACCTCTATGTCTAATTTAGTGGCTGGCTCTGTCCTCTAATCCCCAGGTAAGCTTTATTGGAGTATACAATATATCATCACAGTGAACTCTAGATTCAATAAGGTATAAGATGATATGGTGGTGGTACACACCTTTAATCCCAGCACTTGGGAGGCAAAGGCAGATGGATCTGATCCCTGAATTCAAAAGTAGGCTGGTCTGCATAGTGAGTTCCAGTCCAGCTAAGACTATAGTGAAACCCTGTCCCTCCCCTCCCCCACAAAAAAGAAAATGTAGAGTAATTGAAGAAGATACCTGACATTGATCCTTGGCCTTAACATGCGTGCATAGCACACACACACACACACACACACACACTCACACACACACACACATACACATACACACATACACACACACAATTGACTATGATATCTTAACCCTTCACCCTTAATACTTGAAAGATCCTGAGCTATGGAAGCATGCCAGACCTGTTGTCGCATTGTGTATGAGGCATTTGCTGAGTTCCTTGATTCTGGCCTGGGTTTGTTTAACATGGTTCTGCACTGACTTCCCACCACTGAGAGAGACTGTAAGTACCAGCTGTTCACAGGTCTTCCGGAGGAGGGAGCGGCATGGCTAGCTGCCTCTGCATTCTGTCTCACATCAGAAAAATTTCCAGTCACCCAGGGATTTGTGGGACCACAGAGTCCAAGGCATTTGTTCTTTTGGATATCCTTTTCTGTCTTTATACATTGAAAGTACCCAAAATAGGTTTAACCTGGTTCCCACTCCATGAGCTGATTTTTATGGCATGTTTCCCAATGACCTGGACTATGTGGCTGTCAATTATTAAACAACCAATATCCCCCAAACCTCTCCTAACTCTCCCAAGCTTCCTAGGATATGACTTAATATGCTAAGATCCTTGGGGCTTTTGCTTAAAATCCCAGGAGTACGGAAGGGGAGGAGGAGGAAGCCTGCTGATGAAAAGAGAACATGAGAGCAAATGAGTATCCTAGGAAAACGGCACGATGGGGTATGCAGAGTCGCCTTTACCACTGACCTGCTGGGTGTGTTTAGAGTCCTGTACCTTCACTGATCTCATGCCTTGAACCCAGGTACCACAGGCTGTGGCACTGCCAGGAGATCACCAGTTTTAAACAGATCCTGTAGTTGCTACTGAGATAATGTGACAAGCCTTTTGGTTTCAGATTGAGTTTGTAAGGTCATTTTGAATAGAGTAAGGTGGGTCCTGTAGACAAAATAATAGAGGCATATGAAACAGGAGAGAACGGGGGTTCACAGGTGTTCCTTCAGGCCCCACTTCAGGACCGTTCACTGACTTGTTCAAAGGGGTGAAAATGTCACTTTCTAACTTTGTACTTTAAGGGTGTTAGAAGCAAGCACTAATCTATTAGACTCTCACTTTACCAAGGACATTTGCACATACAGGTAAATGAACATAACTCATTCATGTGATGCTTTCTGAGGCATGTGTGTGCATGTCTTACATTGCTCTGAGAATTTACAAGAAGGGAGAACAGGTTTATAAATAATCATCAAGCTAGAAACTGGGAGATGACATACAAGGAGCATTGTCTAATACTGTTTTCTTTTTACTTTTTTTTCACTCACTAATAAACATATCAGTTGTCCAAAATGTTGATCAGTTAAAAATGTACACAAATTACTTCACAATATCCGGTTCTAGCAGTAATTAGGAAGGGGAGATTTTCCAAGATGTGCCCAGGTTCTTATTTTTACTTAAGGAAGTAACCTGATTGGTTCTTCATTAAGCTTCTTAAATGTATTTTGTATTTAGAGTAAAAATACAGTAGTGTAACAGCAACATTTCAGAAATATGCTCCTACAAGAAAAAAAAAAGGAAATTCAAGGAGAAGACACCTACACGCAACTGCACACATGCAATGTTCAAACACACACATGCAAACACTACACACACAATCCCATAACTAACATCTTACTAACATCTTGCAACATTCTCACACCAGCTACTTACCAAAGACAGGCACCATGAGATAGCAGGAGATAAATCACCACCCTCTGCCTGCTTGTCATTTGGCAGGTCTGTATTCACAACCCTAATAGCAATAAGCAAACCTTCTGTTTCTTTTTCGAAAATTTTATGAGATGCTCTCATGTCCTTTCCTTCCCCTCTTCCTCCTCCCACAATGCAGCAGTCAGAAAATGCTATAAAGTTTCAGAGAAGAGGTTTGCTCAAAGCAACTACAAATAAAGTGCATGTTCATAAATAACTGCACTTGACTCCTTGTTTAATGTCCAAGATGATTGGAACAGATTGTATCATGAACTACTTTCCCTTTGGCTAATTAAATAGCAGTCCCCACTTACCACAAAGCATATTCTTATTAAAACAAGCAACTATAGTCGTTGTGCTGGATAAATGACTCCCAAGTAAGTGCCATAAAGCCCATTACATTCCTGCTTTAGGAATGGAGCAGGTCCAAAGAGACAATCAAAGGATTTCAGTGGGATTATTTTAGATTAGAAAAACTGAAGGAGACATGCAGTACTGACAAGATCGTAAAGGCAGAAAGGATAAATTAGCGGTTCCATCCCAACGAAGTGCTCGAGTGGTATCACAGTACATCCGAAAGTAAAAACAAATTCCTACTGTACTAACCTTCGCCAACATGGAAATCTGTTTATGCAGAAATAAAAATGTCACGGACAACTGTTATCTCCTGTGCAAATCAGAAGGACTCTTTTGAATAATAATAAAAAATTCTTTCCAACCAACTATGGAAATATGCCATGGGGAAGAAAATGCCTTCATTTCAATAAATTGCCTTTTACATTTAATAGAAAAGGTTATGTTATGATTTATCATATTAATGAGACATTATTGCATAACCATATTTTTATGGCGCTACGTTGCCTGCTAAATGATGCCCCCTTTATTTTTCTCTCCAGGAGGAAAAGAGTCTATAGAACAGATTCTATGGGATTTTCCTTGCTGCCAGTAGTTAAATCTTTCAAAAGCTGTCAGCAGCCTCAGAAATCAAGTTCAAAATACCATAGCTAACACGAGTATAGGCATAGGCTAGTCTATTTTTAAATTGTAATACAAAACTGCTGGAGAAAAACCTAAACACAAATGATTACTTAAAGGAGATCATCTTATCGGACTTGTCAATATAAAGGACAAAGTCGGTGAAATGAAATTCAACTCACAGTTCCTGTAAATATCGCCAGGCACTTGAGAGCTAAGAGATTTTTTTTTTTCCTGTCTAGTTTGTCCTTAAACGCATTATGTATTAGAACCTGTACAAACTAATTCCTCACATTCCTGACCATGACAGCCACATGGAATAGAGGATACAAACCACTGAAGACAGTCAACAGGCCCAATCCCCTTCTTGGTCTCAGTCAGGGGAGCCACCTTTTTAAGAGGAAATGGATGCCTAAACACTGGTTATCTGCCCTGGAAACTTCCACAGGACAGGAGCCACGCTTTTACTCTACCAATGGCTCAGTTTTCCCTTCCCTGTCTCCCAACCCTGATGCATCATGGTACCTGTGCAGGACAAGAGTCTCAGGTATTGCAATCACAGCAGCATTAAATGAACCCCTCTGACTACTCCAATCATATGACAGGGAGCTAGTTACCAGACGGGAGCAGAGATGGGCCATTCGGGTGTATGTTCCCGGGGAATCTGCTGCTTCTGTCATAGTTTTGGTGACGAGGGACTGAAGAAACAAAGGTATGTGCTGTCATTTCTTAAGGCACTGACTGCCTTCGCTGTCAGTTCATGGGTGTGCTCACCTGTGGCTGTTGCTGATGGATGTTACAGCCCATCATTCATTCCAATTTTTTTTTCTGAGAATGTAGTAGGTGACAGCATTGCACTCAGGGCTGGAGACAAAAATGAACAAGACAGGCAAGGTGCTTACTCCCAAGGAACTTTAAGTCTGCTGGAGACAGCACTGAATAAATATTCCATTTGGCTCATTATCAGAATATATAGATTCTGTAAAAATAAAGTTTGAGGAGAAATCCCTCAACTCATTTCCTTTAGAATTATAAAAGTAGTATACACAAACAGGCATGTTGTGAAGACACGAACAATAGAACATTATAGAAGTCCTTTCTTCACTCTCTAACTGGCACCTTTCCTACAGGTAGCTACAGCTTACACTTAAAAATAACATGCAGAATAATGTACATGGTTGACTTGTTCTTTCTTATGACATGAGGCTATGCCTTCAATGCAACTGAAAGTTGTACCCAGGAACATCTATCTACTATACAAATGCACAGGTGTATGTTTCCATATGTTTGAGATGATTATATTTCTTTTGTGTACGTATGTGTATGACATATGTGTGTATGTGTGTAAACGAGAAGGCCAGAGATTGACATTCGATATGTTCCTCTTGATCTCACCTTAATTTTTGAGATTGTTTTGATTAATGAGTATGGAGCTCAATTATAGGTAAGGCTGACTAGCCAGTAAGCTCAGGTGATCTCTGCCTCTCCCAGCACTAGGGTTCAGACTTGACTGCCACAGCCAACTTCTCGTGCCCTGCGCTAGAACTCAGGATGTCATGTGGCAAGCACTTTACTCACTGAGCCATCTCTCAGATCCCCATAATTATTAAATTTCTATACATGTCATAATTTGTATAATCTTTCTCTTTGGTGGGTATGTATTTGGTTGACTGGTGTAACAAGCACAAAACAAACAACCTAAAAAAAAACCCAAAAATGTAACTTTTAACAATTATGCATGCTAGATGATCAGTTAGCTGAAATCGAAGACTTGGCAGAAGCATGTTCCCTTTAAGGCTCCAAGGAAACATCTATTTTTTGCCTCCTCTGACTTCTGGTAGATACCTGTAGTGGTCCTTGGCTTTTGGCTGTATTACTGCAGTCTGTAAGGTGAACATCTAAAAATCTGTCTGTGTTCTGTCTTACACTGCCTTCTCTTCTGTGTGTTGAACCTTTTCCTTCCTTTTCATCCCTTGGGACCAGCTTTGGGAGTTTATATTCTTGTCCCACTTCAGTTCCTTCTTGGCTTCCTGTTTCCTGATGAAGGAGCAGTCTCTTAAATTACCACTCTGGCTACCAACTACCAGGCCCCCTATAGCATTATGGACTCTGCCTTTGGAGTCTTAAATCAAAAGAAACTCTTTACTCCATAAATTGTTTTTGGTCATGGCATTTAGTCACAGCAATAAAAAGTACCTAAGACAAGATACTATTGCCTTTAGGCTCCACCTAGGTAATCCAAAATAATCTCTTCTCCTAACATCACTAACTTCAGTTGTATCTGCAAATTGCATTTTAATTACTCTACTAGAAACTGAGGTTAAACCTTGATAACTTTGGGGACCACTGATCAATGTGTATTTAAAACATTTTAGTAAAAATGGAAGTGCAACCACAATCATTGGGCATTTATATCTGTTTTCTTCCATATGTGGGTAGGTGAAATTCCTAAAGCAGGGTTACAGAGGGGTGCATTTCCAAGTCAGAAAATTCTTTCAAGAGAAAATATGTTTTAAACAAGGCCAAAGTATTCTCCAAATCTCAAAATACTTAGTGGTTCACCCCCTAAAACCTGTATCAGAGAAGCTTCTGCACACTGGTCAAGATAAAATCCTTTACCTTTCACTTGCAACTTGAAAGGTTAAAACTGGTGACTTGTTGATCTGAATTTTGTTTATTATTAATTGATTGAAAAATTCCATTTGTATAATTTCTAACTTTTTTCAATATTTCAGTTTTTCCATGTTTTTCTGTGAATTAGCAGGTATTTAATATTTTATTTTGATTCATTACAAAGCTTCCTGAACCACTGGTCTTTGCAGACTGACTGAAATTTTAATTAAAGTAAAATCTTCATGAGGTTTTAGTCTGGTATCCTTTTTTGAAACTGTTTCTAATTTAGAAAATGGACATACTCCCCCAAATTCACTTCAACTTTTACAATTTCATTATTTATTAATTTTTGGTGTCAGGTAGATTAATTTTGAGGCATAAACTAAGATCTGGCTTTTTAAATTCTCTTTCATGGAAAGTCAAAATACCAATGATATTTTTTGAAATAATTCATTTATTCTCTCACACTAAGTTGAAACTCCATATTATGAACTAGGTTCCCAAACACACCCAGAACTGGTTTGAGTCACATGTGATGGACCTATTTTTGTGTCTCTGTGAGTTCTGTGATAGCAGACTTTATTTCTCCATTACTTTATCCCAGTAACACACAGCAGGGAGTCAGTTAAAATGCCAAATAAAATACAGATTTCCAGTTAAATTTGAATTTCAGTTGTGCAATAATTAATGTTTAGTTGAACTCAGCTCCAAGCATTATTTGGGACATACTTAAACTACTGCATCATGTGTTTTCTTATTTACAAATTTATTTAAGTCATATTTTCGCTTACTAAATCCACTACTCTATCAAGGAGCTATTGGGTAAATGAATGAAACACTATCTTAGTTTTACAAATCTATTTATTATGTTTCACAAGTATATTTATATCAAAGAGGAAGAATTTCTTTTCATTGTGCTTGTATGAATGTTTTTGACTCTTTATAAGAATTTTTCCTCCTACTTAAATTCCAGAAAAAAAAA
>CABHPQ010085101.1:4071-22577 GCA_902168405.1 Peromyscus aztecus
AGTACTCCATTGTGTATATGTGCCACATTTTCTTTATCTATTCTTCAGTTGAGGGGCATCTAGGTTGTTTCCAGGTTCTGGCTATTACGAATAATGCTGATATGAACATAGTTGAGCATGTGTCCTTGTGGTAAGATTGAACATTCCTTGGGTATATGCCAAGAGTGGTATAGCTGGGTCTTGAGGAAGACTTATTTCCAATTTTCTGAAAAACCGCCATACTGATTTCCAGAGTGGCTGTACAAGTTTGCATTCCCACCAACAGTGGAGGAGTGTTCCTTTTGCTCCACATCCTCTCCAACATAAGCTGTCTTCAGTGGTTTTGATCTTAGCCATTCTGATGGGTGTAAGATGGTATCTCAGAGTTGTTTTGATCTTCATTTCCCTGATGACTAAGGATGTTGAGCAATTCCTTAAATGCCTTTCAGTCATTTGAGATTCTTCTGCTGAGAATTCTCTGTTAAGCTCTGTAGCCCATTTTTTAACTGGATTGTTAAGTATTTTGAAGTCTAGCTTTTTGAGTTCTTTATATATTTTGGAGATCAGCCCTCTGTCAGATGTGGGGTTGGTGAAGATCTTTTCACATTCTGTAGGCTGTCATTTTGTCTTATTGACCTTGTCCTTTGCCTTACATAAGCTTCTCAGTTTCAAAAGGTCCCATTTATTAATTGTTGCTCTCAGTGTCTGTGCTATTGGTGTTATATTTAGGAAGTGGTCTCCTGTGCCAATTTTTTCCAGACTATTTCCTACTTTCTCTTCTATCAAGTTCAGGGTAACTGGATTTATGTTGAGGTCTTTGATCTACTTGAACTTGAGTTTTGTGCATGGCAACAGATATGGATCTAATTGCAATGTTCTGCATGTTGACATCCAGTTATGCCAGCACCATTTGTTGAAGATGCTTTCTTTTTTCCGTGGTACACTTTTGGCTTCTTTGTTGAACATCATATGTTTATAGGTGTGTGGATTAATATCAGGGTCTTCAATTCGATTCCATTGATCCACATGTTGGTTTTTATGCCAGTACCAAGATGTTTTTTATTACTATAGCTCTATAGTAGAGCTTGAGGTCAGGGATCATGATGCCTCCAGAGGTTGCTTTATTGTACAGGATTCTTTTAGCTATCCTAGTTTTTTTTTGTTTTTCCATATAAAGTTAAGTATAGTTCTTTCCACATCTGTGAAAAATTGTGTTGGGATTTTGATGGGGATTGCATTCAATCTGTAGAATGCTTTTGGTAAGATTGCCATTTTTACTGTTAATTCTACCTATCCATGAACATGGGAGATCTTTCCATTTTCTGATATCTTCCTTGATTTCTTTCTTCAGAGACTTACAGTTCTTATCATACAGGTCTTTCACTTGCTTAGTTAGAGTTACCCCAAGGTATTTTATATTATTTGTGGCTCTTATAAAGGGTGATGTTTCTCTGATTTCTTTCTCAGCCTGTTTATCATTTGTATATAGGAGGGCTACTGATTTTTTGAGTTAATCTTGTATCCTGCCACCTTACCGAAGGAATTTATCAGCTCTATAAGTTCCCTGGTAGAATTTTTGGAGTCACTTATGTAAACTATCATGTCGTCTGCAAATAATGAAAAATTGACTTCTTCCTTTCCAATTTGTATCCCCTTGATCTCCTTTTGTTGTCTTATTGCTCTAGCTAGAACTTCAAGTACTATGTTGAATAAGTATGGGGAGAGCAGACAGCCTTGCCTCATTCCTGATTTTAGTGGAATCGCTTTGAGTTTCTCTCCATTTAATTTGATGTTGGCTGTTGGCTTGTTGTAAATTGCCTTTATTATGTTTAGGTATGTTCCCTGTATTCCTGATCGCTCCAAGACCTTTATCATGAAGGGATATTGGATTTTGTCAAAGGTCTTTTCAGCATCCAATGAGATGATCATGTGTTTTTTTTTCTTTCAGTTTGTTTATATGGTGTATTACATTGACAGATTTTCATATCTAGAACCATCCTTGCATCCCTGGGATGAAGCCGACTTGGTCATGGTGGATAATTTTTTTGATGTGTTCCTGGATTTGGTTAGCCAGTATTTTATTGAGTATTTTTGCATCAGTCTTCATGAGGGAGATTAGTCTGTAATTCTCCTTCTTTTTTACATCTTTGTGTGGTTTGGGTATCAGGGTAACTGTAGCCTCATAAAAAGAATTTGGCAATATTCCTTCTGTTTCTATTGTGTGGAACAATTTGAAGAGTATTGGTTTTAGCTCTTCTTTGAAAGTCTGGTAGAATTCTGCACTGAAACCATCTTGCTGTGGGATGTTCTGTATGTCAAATGTGTTGCTCTAATTGGTTAATAAATAAAACACTGATTGGCCAGTAGCCAGGCAGGAAGTATAGGTGGGACTAACAGAGAGGAGAATTGAGAGAACAGGAAGGCAGGGAAGGAGACACTGCCAGCTGCCGCCATGACAAGGAAGATGTAAGGTACCGGTAAGCCACGAGCCACATGGCAAAGTATAGATTAATAGAAATGGGTTAATTTAAGATATAAGAACAGTTAACAAGAAGCCTGAGCCATTAGGCCAAACAATTTAAATTAATATAAGCGTCTGTGTGTTTATTTTACAAGTGGGCTGCTGGACTGCCAGGGCTTGACGAGACCTGGAGAGAAAACTCTCCAGCTACACCATCTGCTCCTGGGCTTTTTTTGGTTGGGAGACTTTTAATGACCGTTTCTATTTCCTTAGGGGTTATTGGTCTATTTAAATAGTTTATCTGGTCTTGATTTAACTTTGGTATGGGGTACCTATCCAGAAAATCATCCATTTCTTTCGGATTTTCCAATTTTGTAGAGTACAGGTTTTTGAAGTATGACCTGATGATTCTCTGGATTTCCTCATTGTCTGTTGTTATGTCTCCCTTTTCATTTCTGATTTTGTTAATTTGGATGTTCTCTCTCTGCTTTGTGGTTATTAATTTGGATAAGGGCTTATCTATCTTGTTGATTTTCTCAAAGAACCAAGTCTTTGTTTCATTGATTCTTTGTATTGTTCTCTTTGTTTCTATTTTATTAATTTCAGCCATCAATTTGATTATTTCCTGGCATCTGTTTCTCCTGGGTGAGTTTGCTTCTTCTTGTTCTAGAGCTTTCAGTTGTGCTGTTAAGTCACTAGTGTGAGATTTCTCCAACTTCTTTATGTGGGCATTTAGAGCTATGGATTTTCCTCTTAGCACTGCTTTCATGGTGTCCCATAAGTTTGGGTATGTTGTATATTCATTTTCATTGAATTCTAGGAAATCTTTTATTTCTTTCTTTATTTCTTCCTTGTTCCATTGGTGATTCAATTGGGCATTATTCAGTTTCCATGAGATTGTAGGCTTTCTGTAATTTTTGTTGTTGTTGAAATCTAACTTTAAGCCATGGTGGTCTGATAAGATACAGGAGGTTACTTCAATTTTTTTGTTTCTGTTGAGATTATCTTTGTGACCAAGCATGTGGTCAATTCTGGAGAAGGTTCCATGGAGAAGGTTCCATGCTGAAAAGAAAGTATATTCTTTTGTGTTAGGGTGGAATATTCTGTAGATATCTATTAAGTCTATTTGAGTCATAATGTCTGTTAGTTCCCTTATTTCTCTGTTAAGTTTCTGTCTGGCAGACCTGTCCATTGGTGAGAGTGGGGTGTTGAAGTCTTCCACTACTATTGTATGGGGTTTGATGTGTGATTTTAAACTTTAGTAATGTTTCTTTTACAAATGTCAGTACCCTTGTATTTGGGGCATAAATATTCAGAATTGAGACTTCATCTTGTCGGATTTTCCCTGTGATAAATATGTAGTGTCCTTCCCAATCACTTTCGATTGATTTTAGTATGAAGTCTATTTTATTAGATATTAGGATAGCTACACCAGCTTGCTTCTTAAATCCATCTGATTGGAAAGTCTTTTCTCAGCCTTTTATTCTGAGGTAGTGTCTGTCTTTGAAGTTGAGGTGTGTTTCTTGTATGCAGCAAATGGATGGATCTTGTTTTCATATGCATTCTGTTGGCTTGTGTCTCTTTATAGGTGAATTGAGACCATTGATATTGATGGATATTAATGACCAGTGATTGTTAATTCCTGTTATTTTTTTGGTGGTAGTGTTGTCTGTTTCCCTTCTTTGGTATTTGTTGGTATGGGACTATCTATTGCCTGTGTTTTCATGGGTGTATCTTACTTCCTTAGGCTGGATTTTTCCTTCAAGTGCTTTCTGTAGGGCTGGATTTGTGGAGAGATATTGTTTAAATCTGGTTTTATCATGGAATATTTTGTTTACTCCGTCTATGTTGATTGAGAGTTTTGCTGGTTATAATAGTCTGGGTTGGCATCCATGGTCTCTTAGTATCTGCATAACGTCTGTCCAGGACCTTCTGGCTTTTAGAGTCTCCATTGAGAAGTCATGTGTTATTCTGATGGGTCTGCCTTTATATGTTACTTGGCCTTTTTCCTTTGCAGCTCTTAATATTCTTTCTTTATTCTGTATGTTTAATGGTTTGATTATTATGTGGTGAGGGGACTTTTTCTTTTTGGATCCAGTCTATTTGGTGTTCTGTAACCTTCTTGTGTCTTTACAGGCATTTCCTTCTTTAGGTTGGGAAAGTTTTCTTCTATGATTTTGTTGAATATATTTTCTGTGCCTTTGAGTTGGTATTCTTCTCCTTCTTCTATCCCTATTATTTTTAGGTTTAGTCTTTTTATGGTGTCCCAAATTTCCTGGACATTTTGAGTCATGACTTTGTTGGCTTTAGTGTTTTCTTTGACTGCTGAATCTATTTCCTCTAACGTATCTTCAATGCCAGAGATCCCCTCTTCCATCTCTTGCATTTTGTTGGTTATACTTGCATCTGTAGTTTCTGTTCGTTTACTCAGAGTTTCCACTTCCAGCATTACCTCAGTTTGTGTCTTCTTTATTGTCTCCATTTCAGTTTTGAAATCTTGAACTGTTTCCCTCACTTTTTTAATTGCTTTCTCTTGGCTTTCAGGGGATTTATTGATTTCTTCCCATGTTTTGTTTGACTTTTCCTCGATTTCTTTAAGCGAATTTTTCATTTCCTCTTTTAAGATCTCTAATATCTTCTTAAAGTCATTTTTTTATGGTAGATAGCTTCTGTTTCTTCTGTGTTGGGATGTTCAGGTCTTGCTGATGTAGGGTCTTATGGAGCCATATTGGTTTTTATGTTGTTGACTATATTTTTGCACTGGCATCTACCCATCACTTTCTCCACTTGGTGCAAGCAGTGTATGTGTCTGAGGGAGCCTCTCTTGGTCTGATTGATACTCTTGATCCATTGGAAGCTCTTGGTCTAGTCGATGCTGATGGACTCTTTGTCTCAGGGAGCAGCTCTTAGTCCAACTGGCACTAGTGGGCTCTGTCTCAGGGAGTAGCTGTAGTCTTAACGTGTGGTAGATGGTGGTAGTCTGACCTGTCTGCAAGAGGTCTGCCTGCCAACTGGCCTCTTAGTCCAGTTGGGTGCTGGCAGGCTATGTCTCAGGGAACAATTGCAGTCTCAGAGGGTGGGTGGGATTTGGGGGATGTAGGTCTTGGGTTACAGGGTCTGGTGGGGGATGGTAGTCTGACCTGTGTGCAGGAGGTCTGCCTGCCAGCTGGCCTGAAACTGGAACTGCAATGGGTGGTGGTATAGGGGCTCAGGGCTGTGCCTCTGGGCCCAAAGCCTAGGGGTTGCGGTGTTCGGGTATGAGGATAAAGACTCACCTCTTAGTCCAGTCGGGTGCTGGCAGGCTCTGTCTCAGGGAACAGTTGCAGTCTTAGAGGGTGGGTAAAATTTGGAGGAGGTGGGGCTTGGGTTACAGGGTCTGATGTGGGATGGTGGTAGTCTGACCTGTGTGCAGGAGGTCTGCCTGCCACCTGGCCTGAAACTGGAACTGCAATGGGTGGTGGTGTAGGGACTCAGGGCTGTGCCTCTGGGCCCAAAGCCCAGGGGCTGGGGTGTTCGGGTATGAGGATAAAGACTCACCTCTTAGTCCAGTAGGGTGCTGGCAGGTTCTGTGTCAGGGAACAGTTGCAGTCTCAGAGGGTGGGTGGGATTTGGGGGAGGTGGGGCTTGGGTAACAGGATCTAATGGGGGATGGTGGTAGTCTGACCTGTGTGCAGGAGGTCTGCCTGCCAACTGGCCTGAAACTGGAACTACAATGGATGGTGGTGTCTGGGCCCAAAGCCTAGGGTGTGGGGTGTTTGGGTATGGGGATAAAGACTCACCTATTAGTCCAGTTGGGTGCTGGCAGGCTCTGTGCCATCTGATATTTAACGATACCAAAAATACACACTGGAGGAAGGACAGAATCTTCAATAAATGGTGCTGGTGAAACCAGATGTCCACATTAGAAGAGTGAAATTAGACCTACATCTATCACCCTGAATAATAATCAACCCCAAATGAATCAAAGATCTCAGTGTGAAATCTGAAATGCTGAACATGCTAGAAGAATGCATAGGCAGTGTACCCCTTAGAATGTAGGTGCAGGATGGGACTTTCTGACTAGAACTTCATGGTTTCTTTATAATAATTCTGCTCCTATTAGTGGTTTATCAGCCTCTCTTGGCTTAATCCACCCCAACATCTACTACACACGAGTTTAACCCCTGTGTCCTAATATCTGCAGTGCTACCTCACACTGGCACCCTGAGATCCAGCTGCTCCATCTGTTTTGAAGATTCTAACTAGCCAGCTATCCTCCTGTGGGTTTCTCCTTTTACTACTGAGCCTGTTGCAGTGATGCTTCTCAATAAAATGTTTTAGAAGAATTTGTAGTCTGTCTGTCCTTTAGCTGGTAAATTTCAGCAGTCCACCCCTCAGCCCTAGTAATTGTGTTAACTCACAATCCACATGTACTTTTCAAAATGTTCCTTGCCAAGCCCATTCTCCCACTAACTGATAGCCATGTGAGTCTTTTGAAGACCCTTATTTGGGGAAAATGTGAACTCAAAATGAAAGCTGATTAGCTCCATTTTGTCTGCCATATACTAAGTAGGCACCATCTGATGCCAACTGGAAATCAGGTAACAACAGAGATGACAGTCACTTAGACCCTTATAGGAAAGCCCAGGGTGCAACTGACACAGGAATTCTCTGTAGAGGAAGGGCATCAGTGGCTGCAGGGGAGTAGAGTAGCCCAAGGTGGGTGCATAAAAGCAAGAGAACCCAGTTCCCAAAAGAAAGGAACTCCATTCCTGAATTCCAAAGAAGCATATCTGGCAGTATCTCTGTTCTTGGATCTGCCTCAGAGATTATAGGGTTCTGTCATCTTGTTTGGTATCATTGAAATATTGGCTTTATGAGAAAGGGGCAGCTGAGTGTTTTATTAAACCAGTGTACAAAAGCATTATCCCACAGCATTTTCCCTTTTCTGTCTAATCAAAAAGCAAGGTTTTAACTTTAATGAAGCAGGAATCTTAAAAAGTTCTTATTAATAAGATCAAACCTGGAGCCAAGTATTGGGGTGAACACTGGAAGATCAGAGAGACAGAAGAAGCCACAGCTAACCTCACCTGGCCAACTTCTCAGCTGATCTTGTTTCCTCAGACTGGAAGCCTCTGTGTCCTCATATCCGAATGGCTCTCAGCTGAACTGTGCTGCTCAAAACCTAAAAGCTTAACCAGCCAAATGCTTAACCAGCCAAATGCTGCTAGTTTCTGATCTCCATGCCTTATATATCCTTCTGTTTTTGCCATCACTCCCTGAGATTAAAGGCTCACTTCTTGGGATTAAAGGCGTGAGTCACCATGCCTGGCTGTTTCCAATGTGGCTTTGAACTCACAGAGATCCAGATGGAACTCTGCCTCTGGAATGCTCAGATTAAAGGCATGTGCTACCACTGCCTAACCTCTATGTTTAATATTATGACTGTTCTGTTCTCTGACCCCTAGATAAGTTTATTGAGGTGCACAATATATCATTTTAGGCTAGTTTTTCTTTGGAAGCTTTTCTGTTCCTGGAACCCAAAGTGACTGCAGGTTTAGGCAAATGACTTACCCCTGTGCCTTCTCTGAGAGGAGGATAGCTAGGGTAGGTAAATAGACACTCCTCAGTGATTAACATGCCTAGGCAGAGCTAAGAAGGAGCCAGAGGTAATGTGAAGTAAAGGAGACAGACACAAAATGAATGCAGAGATGCCTGCTTTTAGTCACCCAATGGGTCCAAGTGAGGTATCTGCTTATCAGGGGCAAAAAAGTGATTTATCAATACCTGTTATCTCATGAGTCTGTTTAGACGAAGAGTGAGTGCCTGCAAAGGGCAAAGAGTGATAGTCCCTTAGAACAGTAGTCAACAAATTTTATGTACTCATTCAGGTTTTTTCTTTTCCCTTTTCCTTTAACTGAGTTCCCATCAAAACTGTGAAGTGAATGCTTAGCAAGATAGTGATTATTACCCCAGTTGAAACCATGACACTTAGAGAAGTTAAAGAATTTACTGAGATGCATTAGTGAGGAGTAAGGTTGTGACAAGTCCCCAGTTTCCTGACTTTCTGCTCTGGCCATTTGCTACCACTCCTTAGTGCTGAAGGGTCTGATGAAGTGGTATGCAAGCAGTTTCATGCACTTGGAAGTTCTCATCCAACCATGCATTCATGTAGCCCTCAGCCAAGTGCTACCTAACAATCACCCAGAATGTTCACATCAGTCCCTTGAACCTGGGGCCCTCAATTCAACCCTCTGCATCCAGACCCCTCCGGTAGCTGGTCTAGAAAGTAGGCAGATTTCTTCTACCCTCAGTCTCACCCAGTACATCCCACTGAGTTCCTGCTGAGCATAATGTTCAGACAAACTAGTGATCTGATTACTCCAACTCCTCCTGCTCTGCTCAGCCCCCTGTAGTGCTAATAGAGGAGGAGGGAGATTAAATTAGTAATGATGCTGAGCTGGTGGAGCTGCTGAAATGCATTTATGAATGAATTTTTAATATAAAAATGAGGGCAATTGGCACTGGCAGTTAGGATATAATGAAGGCCCATGTAGCTAGAGCTACTGATAAGAAAGCAATAAATTGAAAAATGAGAAATCTCCAAACCAGAGATGTTCACACAACCAATAACTATGGGATTTTCTTTGCAGTTAACTAGGGTGCAGTGATAAAATACTTAGAAACAAACATGATCTGACTAAAGGGTGGAGTATATAAGCAGAGGACAGAAATTACCTCCAAACTATGAAAGGCAGGGCTGAGTGGGATCCTTTTAGGTGATAGCAGGGCTCCTGGGCACTCAAAAACAATACAGTGCTGGCCAAAAATTAGAGATAAGACTGGGCAGGGTGGCTCATGACTATAATCTCAGGACTTGAGAGGCTGAAGCAGGATTACCTTGAGTTTGAGGACAATCTGGGCTACACAATGAGTTCCAGGCTAGCCTGTGCTACAGGTCTCATTAGTGAAGACATGGAGAAGTCTGAGTTCAATGAATTTACTTGGTATAATGACAATACATCAAAAGAACTGTGGTGGTATTGTGTTCCCCAAAATATTGTACATTCTAATAAACTTATCTGGGGTCAGAGAACAGAACAGCCACAATATTAAACATAGAGGATAGGCAGTGGTAGCACATGCCTTTAATCCTAGCATTCCAGAGGCAGAAATCCCTCTGGATCTCTGTGAGTTCAAGGACACACTGGAAACAGCCAGGCATGGTGACTCACACCTTTAATCCCAGAAAGTGAGCCTTTAATCCCAGGGAGTGATGATAGAAGGCAGAAAGGTATATAAGGCGTGAGGACCAGAAACTAGAAGCATTTGGCCTGGTTAAGCTTTTGCCTGGTTAAGCTTCAGGCTTTCGAGCAGCAGTTCAGCTGAGAGCCACTGGGATGAGGACTCAGAGGCTTCCAGTCTGAGGAAACAGGATCAGCTGAGGAACTGGCAAGGTGAGGAAGCTGTGGCCTGTTCTGTCTCTCTGATCTTCCAGCATTCACCCCAATAACAAGCCCTGGGTTTGTTCTTATTAATAAGACCATTTAACAATTCGTGCTACAAGGAACCAACCTGGAAAAGTAATTCCAATTGACTTCAGCAATCTGAACTATCACCTGCCTTCAGCTCTGGCTATACTTTAAAAATAGAGCACAATGGGGATGGAGAAATGGCTCAGTCAGTAAAGTGCATGCCTCATAAGTATGAGGACTTGAGTTCAGATTCCCAAAACCCATGCAAAAAGTCAGACATCGTTTGTCAGGCTTGTAATCACAGGGATGGTGAGATAGGAGGAGAACTAGAGGTAGACTAATGGATTCCTGAAGCTTGCTGGCAAGCTAGCCTAGGCCATTCTGTGAAATTCCAAGCCAATGAGAGACTCTGGGTTAATAAAAAGGTAGAAGGCACTACAGGAACGATAATTGACATTGTCCCCTGACCTCCACATGTAAAAACACATATGCACACAGGCACATACAACAAACATCATAAATATACACCATAAAAGTCTATGGTGATATTTTATTTGTGCTGAAATGTGATTTTATTTGTATGTTAATAAATAAAGTTGCCTGGAGATCAGAGGTCATAGCCATTAAGCAGAAGTCTGGCAGTGGTAGCACATGCCCTTAATCCGATCTCATGGTAGGCAGAGTCTCTGTGTGATCAAGGTCACAGCCAAGCAAGGTGACCTGAACTTTCAATCCCAGTACCAATCACAGAGACCTGGAGGCCTGTATAGACAGGCAGTGATGAGGAAGTCGTGTGGTTGGGTTTAGAGCCAATGAGAAGGCGAAACAGAAAGGCAATAAAAAGACAGGTCACACAGGAGAAGGTCTCTCAGGGGAAGGAGCAGCAGTGAGTGGTAAGCTAAAGGGAGTCATGGCTCTTGCTCTGATCTCTTAGGCTTTAACTCTGTAATTGGCTCTGTGTTTCTCATTTACTAAGACCTTTTAGAATTTCATCTACATTTGGCGCCCACTTGGCAAGAATTCATTAAAAACCGTTGGTGGCCTCACAGCCCAGGGGTTTCAAACCCCGGCTCAGCTAGAGTTTACAGGCCCCAGGCCTAGCTGGAGCTATCGGTCTGGCTGCACACAGTCAGAGCTGCACTCTTGACTGTAGCTGCAGCAGCTACATGCAGCTGGAGCTGGAGCTGCTAGTAGCTGAATTGCCAACTCACATGGTCAGAGCTTAAGGAAGCCGGAGTTCAGGCCGGAATTGGTTCAAGCCAGAGCACGTGGCACATAGCTTTTTTCTCTTCTCCTGGTAGATAGTAGGCGCTTGCTTGATATCTCTCTCTCTCTCTCTCTCTCTCTCTCTCTCTCTCTCTCTCTCTCTCTCTCTGTTCAACCACGCTAGGTAGCTGTTTTGAAATTCCCTCGGATTTCTACTGTTCTATGGAAACTTGGTAAGTCAATTAAGGTATCAGATATTTTAAAGGGAAAAACTACTTAAAAGAGAAAAAAATTTTCCACAAAAAATGGGTAATATCTGTACAAAAGAAGGAAATTGGTCTTTGTTTGATGAAACATTAGGCAGTCTGAAAAATGGAACAATTACATGTGAGGATTAATGTTGATGGGATATAGGTAACATCATTTATACATATTATTAGTTTACTTATCCTTATTTTACAATTTAAAAAGATAGTCAATTTAAGTGCCAGAATAAAAGCTTTAGAAAAACCTATTAAAATGAATTATAGAGAAATTCAGACACAGACAGAAGATTTTAAGGGTGAAATTATTTCAGGATTGGATTATAAAGTTACAGAAAGAAAGCCTGTTTTCAAACAATCAAAATTAATTTATCCGGTAACCATACAGCAGCTACCTGATCAAGTGGATGTAGAAACTAATTGGACTCTAGTTGAAATGTTAGATTTAAGAAGGTTTAAGGAGGTTATAGTCTCTTAAGGCATTCACCATTTGTAAAGCAGCTGCAGTGGTGCATGTGGTACCGTGATGAGGCTAAGACCATAGAAAATCAATGGAGGGCTAGAGGTGTGGAAATTTCCCAGGATCAGCCTCTTGGAGAAGGCCAATACATTGAAATATAAAGACAATGATTATATGATAACCAAACCTTAATTCTATGCCACATGGCAGCCATGAATGCATGGGACAGAATTGAGGAAGCAGGAAAGAAAATTGAGTTATTCACAAAAGTTATACAGGGCCTAAAAGAATCCTTCACGGATTTCTTACAAAGGCTGTCTTCAGCAGTAAATAGAATGATCCTGAATTCAGAAGCTTGCCAGATAATAATCGAATCTTTGGCTTTTGAGAATGCGAATACAGCATGTAAGAGAATAATCTGGCTGTTAAAGGCAAGATCTGCACCATTGGAGGATTGGATCAGAGACATGATTAATGTTGAGTCTCATGATGATATGTGGATAGGAGAAGCAATTTTAAGAGGTTTGTGGAATGTCAGATGTTTTGGATGTGGAAAGCAAGGTCATTTGAAAAGGGACTGTAAACAGGGCATTCCTAGAAACAATGTTTCTTCAAGAAACAATGGCAACAGAATGCCCCTTCCTTCTGGAGTATGCAGAAGGTGTGGTAAGGGAAAACTCTGGACCAATGAATGTAGATCAACAAGGGACAGACAAGGTAATCCTTTGCCTCGGTCCTCGGGAAACTCCAGGGACCTCAGGCAGGCCTCCACAGCAAATCCAGTTCAAGCCTTTCCTGCAGTCATAGAAGAAACTCCTACATAGAGCAATTAAATAACCAAATGCCTATTGGAATAAACCAGGCTGCTCAGGGTGATAGAACAGCTGAGACAGAGAGAACAGAAAATTCAGGAGAAACCATAAAGCAAATTTGTTGGTAAACTTCTAAAATGAACAAAGACCAAAATTAAAAATAAGAATAAATGGTGTTTTGTTGTCTGGTCTGGTAGAACAGGTGCGGACATTACCATAATTGCACCAGAATTTTGGCATCCAACTTGGCCTCTTCAGGAGGTAAACGTTTAGCTGTTAGGAATTGGAACATTATCTCAAGTGAAACAGAGTGCAAGATGGCTTGAATGTATAGGTCCAGAAGGACAGAGAGGAAAATTATAACCATATGTGGCTAACATAGCTATGAACCTGTGGGGTCGAGACCTATTGCAACAATGGAATACTCAGATTAACATCCCTCCAATCTCAGAAACAAATCATAAACTAGCACATGTTGCTGAGAGAAATATTAGAAGATATTATTCTAACGAGTGGTCACTAGCCATCCAGATTGTACAAGATCAGGGCACAACAACTGATGATCTCCCAAAGACACCAACAGCTCTACCTTTAAAATGGTTAACAGACAAGCCTGTATGGGTTCAGCAATGGCCTTTAACAACAGAGAAACTCCAGGCTTTAGAAGAGCTAGTACAAGAGCAGTTAAATGCTCAGCATATTGAAGAATCAAGCAGCCCTTGGAATTCTCCTGTATTTGTTATTAAAAAGAAATCTGGTAAATGGAGAATGGTAACAGACCTAAGAGCAATTAACAAAGTAATTCAGCCAATGGGCTCTCTATAATCTGGAATCACTTTGTGTACTCTGTTACCTAAATGATGGCCTCTTATAGTTACTGATTTAAAAGACTGTTTCTTTTCAATACCCTTACAAGAAAAGGACAGAGAAAGATTTGCCTTCACAGTGTCTACTCATAATAATTCTCAGCCATTCAAAAGATATCTCAACTGGTTAAGAGATATCAATGTAGGGTCCTCCCACAGGGAATGTTGAATAGCCCAACCCTGTGCCAATATTTTGTACAACAGCCATTGGAAATGATATATAAAAAAATTTCCTAAATCTATAATTTATCAATATATGGATGATATTTTATTAACTGATTCAAATGCAGATACTTTAGAAAGAATGTTTGAAGAAGTAAAGAAAATTTTGCCTTGCTGGGCATTACAAATTGCTCCTGAAAATATACAAAGAAGAGATTCTATTAATTATTTAGGATATGAAATAGAGCTACAAAAAATTAGACCCCAAAAGGTGCATATTAGGAGAGATAGACTACAGAATCTTAATGACTTTCAAAGATTATTTGGAGACATTTCTCATCTATGAACTATTGTTGGGGTAAAAAATGGTGAACTGAGTAATTTTTCAAAACCTTAGAAGGTGACAAGGACTTAAATAGTCCAAAAGAATTATCACCTGAAGCTGACAGAGAATTGGCCTTGGTAGTAAAGAAAGTACAGGAAGGACATGTGGCTCATGTCAATCCAAAGCTGGATTGCATTTTGGTTATTTTAACCTCTAGGCATTCTCCTACAGGAATTTTAATGCAGAAGGAAGATATCATATTGGAATTAATACTTTTACCAAATAAACAGAGTAAAAAATTAAAAACTTATGTGGAAAAAAATCTCTGACTTGATTTTAAAATGAAAATTGAGACTTCGTCAATTAACAGGAATACACCCAGCAGAAATTGTCATACCTTTAGGTAAGGAGGATATTGAAAAATTATGGGCAGAAAGTGAACCTTGGCAAAGAGCTTGCAGTAATGTTTTGGGAGAGATTAGCAGCAAATATCCCAAAAGTGAACCTTGGCAAAGAGCTTGCAGTAATGTTTTGGGAGAGATTAGCAGCAAATATTCCAAAAGTGAACCTTGGCAAAGAGCTTGCAGTAATGTTTTGGGAGAGATTAACAGCAAATATCCTAAAAGCGATAGAACTGATCTTATAAAGAGAGCCTATTGGATTTTGCCTTGCATTGTATGGGAAACACCCATATCTGGAGCTCATACATTTTATACAGATGCAAACAAACAAGGAAAGGCAGGTTACAAATCAGAAAATTTAAGTAAAGTGGTTCAAAGTCCTTATAATTAGGTTCAAAAATTGGAACTGTATGCTGTTCTGTTGGTATGAATGGATTTTTCAGAACCTCTTAACATAGTTACTGACTCTCAGTATGCTGAAAGTGTGGTATTACATATTGAGACTGCAGAATTTATTCCTGATAAGTCAGAATTAACTTCACTATTTATTCAGTTACAAGATTTAATCAGGAATAGGAAGCATCCCTTATATATAACTCCCATCCAATCCCATATGGGTCTGCCAGGCCCTCTAGCACAAGGTAAGGATGAAATTGATAAATTATTGATAGGAAATGTGCTGGAGGCCTCAGAATTTTATAAAAAAACATCATATCAATAGTAAACATTTAAAAAAGGACTTTTCCATAACCTGGCAACAAGCCAAGGAAATTGAAAGGAAATGTCCTACTTGTTCCTTCTACAATCAAACACCATTACCAGCAGGATGTAACCCAAAGGGTACTCAGAGGAATGAAATCTGGCAGATGGACGTGTTTCACTTTGCAGAATTTGGAAAATTGAAATATGTACACCATACCATCAATACTTATTCAGGATTTCAATGGGCAACTGCTTTGAGTTCTGAAAAAGCTGATTCTGTAATCACTCATTTGCTAGAAGTTATGGCCATCATGGGTATACCTGCACAAATTAAAACTGACAATGCTCCAGCATATGTCTCTGGTAAAATGAAACAGTTTTTTTCTTATTACAATATAAAGCATATTACAGGTATACCACATAAACCTACAGGCCAAGCACTTATAGAAAGATCAAACAGAACTCTAAAGGATATGCTAAATAAAAAGAAAAAGGTAACAAAAACCTCAGAAATAGACCACATAATGCTTTATTAGCTTTGAATTTTCTCAGTGCTAATGAGAAAGGAACAACAGCTGCAGAGAGATATTGGATAATAGAAAAACCTACAGAATTAAATCAGCCTATATACTTTAAGGATGTGCTGACCTCAGAATGGAAACCAGGATATGAGTTATCTTGGGGACGAGGTTTTGCTTTTGTTTCTACAGGAGAAGATCAGCTACAGATACCATCAAAATTGATATAGGTTCAATTTGAACAAGAAAGACCTCTTAATTAGAAGAGGTAATAGTTTATCAACCAGCATGACCATCCAATTTAAACAAACTTAGAACATTAACACATGCCTTTTCAATTAATCAGATATAACTTGCCAAAAGGGAATCTCCCCAAAGTTAGTCTTGGGGAAAGGTTTTTGTTTTTGTCTTTTAGGAGAATGAAGGCTAAGGAATCTGAAGAACACTGGACAAATAAGACATCTGAAGAAAAAGGACAAATCATCTAGAAAAAATGTCCCAAGAAAAAGACTATAATGGCCTATATTAACTATGAAAATTTCATGTCTTCCTAAATGGTTGTTTCTGCTCTTCTCTAAAGACTTTTAACACAAATGGTCTTCTTGTAGTCCCAGTTCAATTAAAAATTAAAGCTGGCTTTGTAGTTGGAGAATGAATCTCTCCTTCTTTAAACCCAAGCATGTTGTTAAAAGGAAAATGCAAACTCCCTGTATCATGCCAGAAGAAAGAGCCATCTTCTGATATGGGACAGAAGAAAACAAACATAATTTAAGGGGCTGTTCTATTGCTACTAATCTCAATCCTTTGATTCTATTCTGATTCTTTAAATTTTTCTTAAAGTATGAATTTTATATCTAAATTTATAAGATTAATATATTAATATATATATACAATATATATTAATCTTTGTTAAGATATTAATGGTCATATAGAGTACTAACTAATTCTATAAATAAAGCTTCATTTAGATGCCTATAAATGTCTTTGTGTTCAAGTCTCTATCAGTTTTCTGCAAGAAATCATGACCAGGACTAACATCAAATTTGAAGTCTCTGGGAAGAAGATGGGGCCCCACAACAACAACATTTCCACGTGGACAATAATAATACCACTAAGCTGACAAACATCACCCACAGATCAGCTTTGGACTATAAAATGCTCAGAGCAATTTTGGGAGGGCTAGCTGAGATGATCCAGTTTCAAAGACTACTTGAATAAGGACTTGAGATAAGCCCTGAACTTTGGCATTATTCTCAAACTGGACAACAAAGGATATAGCTACCTTTCCTAGAATTTGACAGTTAACCCAAAATTTTTCTTTTCAGAATAAAGATGCCTTTGTCCATAACCAGCAGGAAGCAATTTTAAGAACACGATGCCCACATTCCCAAAGGGGTGGTGTGGGGCGGGTCGTTTTTGGTCTTATAATGGGTTTTGGGTCTGGGATAATTTTCATTGTTTAGGAGGGTTGGTTACAAGTTGTTCTTAAGGGTTAGGAAAAGGGCTAAGCAAAGGAGATTAGATTTAAGGTTCTTGTTTAAAAAAGAAGATATATTAGAATGATAGAATATAGGGCAGATTATTGTATCCACTCTGAAAAGTAAAGAGAAGATATAGATATGATATAGATAAAAAGATAGATTATTGAATCTACTTTTAAAAGAAAAGTACTAGTTTTAAATGCTTTACATTGGATTGGATTTTTGTATGCTGTATACAAATTATATATATTGATACAAATTTGAGATTACTTTTGTTAGAACATACTGTACAAGATATTGTACTTATACAGTTTACTTAACAATGTAATGCAATTTGCTAATCCTTGAATGTTATTATTACCAACTATTGGGATATAAATAAATGAAATTTAGTAGATAGACATTACAGTTGAACTTGTAGTCATATCAGGTATGTTTTCAAGTTTGAGTACATATATTTTAGCTAGACAGGTCATCTTCAGACCCTTCAGAGATCTACAGAATATGGCATTTAAAATGTTTTAATAACCTAGAAAATTTTTCTTTTTTGTTATTACTATGAGACATGTTGGCTCCTGGCAGTACCAGTCTACTTCAGAGAAGATATGGGCATTGAAGAAACTGCATATGGAGTTAACTTTCATTGTGGCAAAAGTTAGCCACTGGACAACAAAGTATCCTCAAATCGACTGCTGATAAACAGGACAAAATGGACATACAGGACACGAAACAAAGGACTACCAATTCTTGCCAAGACAAGTGTGGTTGTGGCTTCAGCACCAGGCGTCCTCCAAAGCCAGGACTATATGGCACCATTGCTGAAGTGGCCTTTACAATCCAGAAAAGGTACAGTACTCTTTTCTTTGAAGACAGCTGAACAGACAGTGGATCCGTGGCTTCTGGTATGCAGTGAAACAATGGCTGAAACAGTTATTCTTGAAAGAGTAACTAAGCTGACAGAGTCTAACCTCTCAATGGTAGACTGGCATTTAATAAAAGAGATTGAAGCCACCCACAAGCCAAGAAGAATGGGATGCGGAGAAGAACTGGATGCTGAGATGAAACTACCCACAAACCAAGAAGAGTGGACAGCTGAATTCCAAACACACTAACGATTTCCAGAATTTAAAATCCTGAATCATGACAGAACACTAGTGGAATTCAGGTGTTTCTGGTACATGGACTACTCTCACCGAATGTGAGGTCGAATTATAGGCCCTGAGTACATTCTACTTTACAAATGAATCTGTCACATATGCTAAGCCTATAGGCTGAAGATGATGCCCCAACATTGTGGAGAAACCTCAGGTGACTGTCCAGAAAGCTGGCTGTTTCTGTCAACTCACAATTTTTTTGGAAGCCACTTGTGTGCACTTCCTGTTTTATTAGGTAATATTATTTCCTTCTTGGGTCTCT
>CABHPQ010085101.1:22977-39782 GCA_902168405.1 Peromyscus aztecus
CTGGAAGAACAGCCAGTGTTCTTAACCTCTGAGCCATCTCTCCAGCCCCATGAACTTTCAATCCCAGTACCAACCATAGAGACCTGGAGGTCTGTATAGACAGGCAGTGACGAGGAAGTCATGTGGTTGGGTTTAGAGCCAATGAGAAGGCAGAACAGAAAGGCAATAAAAAGACAGGTCACACAGGAGAAGGTCTCTCAGGGGAAGCAACAGCAGTGAGTGGTAAGCTAAAGGGAGTCATCATGGCTCTTGCTCTGATTTCTTAGGCTTTAACTCTGTATTTGGCTCTGTGTTTCTCATTTACTAAGACCATTTAGAATTTCATCCTCAAAAGTCACCATTTTATAGTACATAATTTGATTGTTTTTAAAATTTATTCTTTGGTAAATTCATACATGAATACAGCATTATTTCCATCATCTCCTCCCCCTCTTCAACTCCTCCTCCTTTACTTTCATAATCAACTGTGGAATATTTTCTAGTTTTAACCACATTCTTGACAGTAGGGTTGACACACCAAAGTCAGACACACATAATGTATGCATCACAGTGAATTTAAAGATGAATATACACCTGTAGAACCATCCACTGTCAGAACCATATACATACCTGTATGATCTTGACTGTCAGCCTGACTGCACTTAGGAGTGCCTAGGGGATCATAAAAGACTACTAGGTGGTGCTGTAAGAACATTTCCAGAGAGGATGCCTTCCCTGTCATAATGCACAGAGAGTAGTAACAGGCCTGCTACCTGCAGGTGCATGTTCTGCCTTGAGTGTGGGTCTTGATTTCGAATGGTACTTGACTTCTCTATGTTAGTAGATTGTTAGGGAAAGGTGTCTGGGTTTCAGGAAAGCCAAGTTTGCAATGGAACTGTGCTGCAGGCCAAGGAGAGAATAAACTATCAAAATAGTTCTGAATAGCACTTAGATGGACAGGCTAGTTGTGTCATCCAAGAAATATAGGAGTGGTGATCATGGTGTTATGGGAAAACTATAATTTTGTATGCTCAATAGAAAAACACAGAAGGTAAGATATTTGTGGTTGATATATTGTGTATTTTAATAAATTTACCTGAAGGTCAGAGAACAGAACAGCCACTAGATTAGACATAGAGGCCAGAAAATGGTGGCACATACGCCTTTAATTCTATCTCTTGGGAGGCAGAGATCTGATTTCTGTGAGTTCAAGGCCACACTGAGAACAGAGCAAAGTGTGGTGACACACACCTTTAATCCCAGCACTTGAGATCTCATGTCTTGCTTGGAAAAGACACATGCCTTTAATCCCAGGAAGTGATGGCAAGGAACAGAAAGGTATATAAGGCATGAGAACCAGGAACTAGGGGCTTTTTAGCCTTTTTTAAGCTTTTAGGCTTTGAGCAGCAGTTAAGCTGAGATCCATTCAGGTGAGGACTCAGAGACTTTCAGTATGAGGAAACAAGATCAGCTGAGGAATTGGTGAGGTGAGGTTGGCTATGGCTTGTTCTGTTTCTATGATCATTCAGAGTTCACCCCAATACCTGGCTTCCCTGAGTTTTTTATTTAATAAGACCATTTAGAAATTCATCTACAGATATGGAGCCCAATGTGGTGGTACATAACTGCAGCCCCTGTTTAAAATGCAGAGGCAGGAGGATCATTTCAAGTTCCATGTCACCTGATCCTATGTAGCAATTTCCAGGTCAACCAAAGGCTATAAAAAACAAAGCAAAATAAAAAATGGGCCCCAGAGTTACACACACACACACACACACACACAGAGAGAGAGAGAGAGAGAGAGAGAGAGAGAGAGAGAGAGAGAGAGAGAGAGAGGAGAGAGAGAGAGAGAGAGAGAGAGAGAGAGAGAGAGAGAGAGAGAGACCCCTCACAGAGGAAAGGTGGGTTCTATTTTTATGCCATTTAAGTAAAGCTCAGAGATGCTGCTTACTTAGTGTCACACAAGTAATAAGTAGCAGAATCTGGCTTTGAACCTACTCAGGCTGGCTAGACACAGTCTAGCTACCACCCTGGCACCCACTTCATGAGTCAAGGCCTCTATGCACTTCATATATTTACTGATTGATTATGAGATATGGTTATTTTCTTTCATTCCCTCTCTCCTTCCTTCACCCCATCCTGTGCCACACCCTACCTTTCTTTCAGATAGGATCTTCATGGATATGAGGTTGACTTCAAGCTTGTTGTATAGCCATGGATGACAATGAACTTTGATCCTCCCAGCTCCAACTGAGATACTACTTTCTGTTCTGGGCAAGGCTATTTTCATGACAGTCTGGTTACTCCCATTCCATCTGATCGTACTGTCTGAGTTGAGCTAAAAATGTGATTGGGATGACAACAGCTAGATATGTGGGTGTAGACTATGAAAGTCTGTAAACAGGACATTTCCAGACTTGGAACACACTTCAAGTCTGGGATTGGAATCTGGGTTGGAATTTTATCTGGATCAGAATGCATAATTATTGGAGAGCAGTGTGTTGGTTGTAACTAACAGGGACGCAGTGCTCAGATGAAGAATGTGACCAACCCCTGAGTACTGATTTTTTTTTTACCACTGCCTAGTGTCCCCAGGCCAGACAACATGGCAGCTTAGGTGATCCTTCCCTGCTTTTTCTTTCACCTCAGGTGTGGAAGTCCTCAGCAGCTCTTGCTTACCATCACCCCCCAATACATTCCCCTGAGGTCCCAGGCTGTTTTCCTTGGGCTGAGTGGAAATCCTAGCTCTACCCAGAACTGACTCTCATGGCTAGCAAAGCCACAAGGTCCCATTGCCAGGCCTCCTTTTCATTTCAATTCATTCATCCCATTTCATTCATCTGGTCTAGTTGGTGGTGGACCATACAGAGCCCCAGAGTTACTCCCATGTAGCTTAAGTTTTCTCCAGTCCTGCTCAGCCCCACAGACCTGTAGCCACTTATAAAATAATCACTCAGAAGCTTATATTAATTAAAACTCCTGAGCCATTAGCTCAGGCCTATCACTGACTAGCTCTTACATTTAAACTCAGCCCATTTCTGTTAATCTATATGCTGCCATGTGTTCCGTGGCTTTACCTGTGTGCAGTTACATGCTGCTCCCTGGATGGTGGGCTGGCATCTCCTGACTCAGCCTTCCTCTTCCTAGAATTCTCCTTGTATGCTTATCCCACCTATACTTCCTGCCTGGCTACTGGCCAATCAGCGTTTTATTTATCATCCAATCCGAGCAACACGTTCACAGCATACAGAACATCCCACAGCCCTCCCAGCCTCTTCAGATATACCCTAGACCAGTAGTTTCAGGTTATTTCCACTTCACTCTCTTATGGTGCAGTGGTTCCCTCTGGCAGTTACCATGACACCTGCCTCCAGCAGGATGGAGAGGCCAGAAAATTGTGCTAAAGGTGCAAGGTGAGTCAGTTCCCTGTGCTCCATCTTCCTTCTTAGGAGAAATGGCAGACCACACCTACGTACATCAGATGGGTCACTCTATCATTGTCCATTTTAGATCACTGTTGGGCTTGGATTTGGCTCCTATAGCTAGGCTGCTTCTCCATTTCTGGAGCTACTAGAAATGCAGAGCTGGTTGGTAGAACTGTCTCCCACAAGACAGGTCTATGAAGAGTAGTCCTTGATTCCAATGGAGGCTACCTCATGGTTCCATAAGCCACAGAATGTCTGCTTCTTGCCTATAGACTCCCATACAGTGACTCAGTCTTTGTGTTCATGTTCATTTCCCGCAGCCTCTATAACTGCTCCATGAATCCCTGGTGGGGCAAACAACAGATTCTTATACCCTCCAAGCTCTGGAGACTAGAAGCCCAAATCAAGTCAGTTTTTTTCTAGAGTCTCTAAGGGAGGCTTTTTGCCTCTTTCCCAGATTCTGGCTTGTGGATGTGTCATTCTTTGTTTTTCCTAATGTTGGAAAGAGCCTTATACATGCTAAGGAAGCAGTCTACCCCTGAGCCACATCCCCAGTCATGCCATCTGTCTTTGCCTTGTTTAAGGCTACTACATTTGTAATAAATTGCTGTAGTAGCCATAGGAAAGTCCTATAATACTTAATGATATCAAACATGCCTGTCCCCAATATATGAGGGCAGACCTAAACGTGGTGAAACTGCTGCTGTTAGACCAGCCTTATTTCCATGAGGCCCCCACCCTTTCTGACTGAAAGCCTACAATTTAGTCACTTTCTGCAATTCTTCCATCCATGCTTCAGACATGTACCACTCACCTACCAGGAAGCATTTGAAGTCATTGTAAAGAAGTCAACCATGACACAATACCCCTGAGGGTGAAATAATGCAATTGACCAGGTCTGCAAAGCCACTGCCCATGTCTAGCACACGTGCACCCCTCAAAGATGCAGAGGAAGGCCATGATGCTCATCCATTATCCCCATACAAGACCCCAGTCCCTTTGCACATTTTTCAGAAGGAAGCCACTCACATGAAAAGCGTTACTAAGTAATGCTGGTAGATAAACCGGCTTGACCAAATAGAATCCCCTTCTTGAGTTACAGTTGTTGTGAATGTCCTGAGTAGTCCTAGTCAGTTTATTGTGTCACAAGACCCTCGAGCAAGACCACCACAGAGCCGATATCCAACGCAAGCATACAGGGGTTTATTAAGAGCAAAGCAAGCCCAAAAGGGGAGTGGTTAAAGGAGGAGGTCAATTGAGAGCTAATATCGGTTAGCATATCAAGAAGGGGATCTGTGTGCTCAGTCTACATTCCTAGAAGTGGTTAGGTAAGAAGTTAGGAGTCTGTGGTGGTATTGTGCTCCCCCAAATATTGTGCACCCTAATAAACTTATCTGGGGTCAGAGAACAGAACAGCCACTAGATACAGAGGCTAGAAAATGGTGGCACTCACGGCTTTAATCCTAGCATTCCAGAGACAGAAATCCCTCTGGATCTCTGTGAGTTAAAGGCCACATTGGAAATAGCCAGGCATGGTGACACATGCCTTTAATCCCAAAAAGTAAGCCTTTAATCCCAGGAAGTGAGGGCAGAAAGCAGAAAGGTATATAAGGCGTGAAAACCAGGAACTAGGCTGGTTAAGCATTCAGGCTTTCGAGAAGCAGTTCATCTGAGATTCATTTGGATAAGGACTCAGAGGCTTCCAGTCTGAGGAAACAGGATCAGCTGAGGAACTGGTGAGGTGAGGTAGCTGTGGCTTGTTCTGCTTCTCTGATCTTCCAGCATTCACCCCAATACCTGGCTTTAGGTTTGATTTTATTAATAAGACTATTTAAGATTCCTGCTACAGGAGTCTATAGTGTTAGTAAGGCTGTATAAGAAAGGAGGTTCTCACCTTAAATTGCACAAGAAATAAAGCTATCTGCCTGAACTAGGAGAAAGTCATTGTTTCCACAAGGGTGTTACCTTAGTTTAGGAGATCATTTGGCCTTGGATGCTTGCTAGGTATTTTAGATAAATGCATTATTAGGAGTTCTTGGAAGCACACAAGAAAATCATTGTAGGAACCAGCTAACATATATACAAAAGCTAAAATATCACAAAGACTTCTTAAGCCACGGCTTGACCTTCAGAAAAGTCCTTGACTTTTCCAAGTAGTAGCTTTTGGGATAGTAGCTGAATTCAATTACATTTCCTGCAGCTTGTAGCAGAGCGTCACTGCTAGAGTGGCATGTGGGAATTTAGGAGCAGACTATGGCATAAAGATTGTCTTCAACTCCCTCACGTTAGTTACTGTTATCCAGCCTGAACCACTACTTCTGAGCCAAATTGTGGGAAAATGTTTGTTTTTACTGCCGTTCAGGCTTATGCTTCTATTAGAAAGTCCTTCCAACAAGTTTTACTCAGTATGTTTTTAAATCACTCTACCTTTTTCTTGAGATTCATGGCATCTTAGGACCAGTTCTCATAGGCGGGTGTTGGGTTATTTCAGAATATCTGGTCTCACTAAAACTATCACAGGGAGTTGGAAGAAAGTTTCATATCATATGGCCTTGAGTACTCAAAATAGAGTAATCAAATAAAGTAATCAAAGTTCAGGCTCTCCTCTCCAAGCCTCTGCACAAAATGGCTGTACTAAAGCCTGTAGCTAGAGTTTTCCTGCCTTGTCCACAGTCAGGACAAATCTCTGTCACCCACCAGTTCCACAACCGCTCAGACCCAACCAAGTAAACACAGAGACTTATATTGCTCACAAACTGTATGGCCATGGTAGGCTTCTTGCTAACTGTTCTTATAGCTTAAATTAACCCATTTCTATAAATCTATACCTTGCCATGTGGCTCATGGCTTACCGGCATCTTCACATGCTGCTTGTCATGGCGGCGGCTGGCAGTGTCTCCCCCCACCTTCCTGTTCTCTCAATTCTCCTCTCTGTTAGTCCTGCCTATACTTCCTGCCTGGCCACTGGCCAATCAGTGTTTTATTTATTGACCAGTCAGAGCAATTTGACATACAGACCATCCCACAGCAAAAGCCAGTTACTAAGAGTAAATCTTAGAGAACAAAGAGAATTTATAATGAATGATAAAGAGTTTTGTCCTGTTGCATTATGCCAAATGGTGTCAAAAGGCTTGTCAAGGCTTCTGAGATTGTGAGAAAAATGCAGGGACTCCACTGGCCAGTACTCCTTGTGTGAGTCCTGACTGTACTCCTAGGTCAGCAACAGCCTTCTCTCTTCTACTGATGCTGGATCTCATAATAAAGGTCTGAGTACTGGCAGCCTTTATGCAGTTAGGTGCCTGAGTATTGCTCTCATTGTCTCTAAAGAGATCTTAGGCTTTCATTATGCATCCCAGTCATAATAGATTGGATCATGATGCTGATGGCTGTAGATAGACTTTTCTTTTAGGGCCTCTAGCTCACAAAAAATGACACAGAGACTCGTTATTAATTATAAAAGCTCAGCCAATAAACAGCTTAGGATTGTTTATAACTAGCTCTTATAACTTAAATTAACCCATACTTTCATTACTCTACATTCTACCATGTGGTTTTTACCTCTATCCCATTTTGTATGTTGAACTCATTCCACGTCTGGCTGGCTTCTCTGCCCCTCTTCTTCCCAGTATTCTCTCTGCTCTGAAAATACTGTCTAGCTATTGGATGCTTAGCTTTTTATTAAACCAATCACAGTGACATATTTTCACACAGTTTAAAGGAATATTTCACAAAAGATGGATGCCTTACATGATGCACCATGTGCCATGCACTGTGCAAAATTATTGACATACGTGGACACATGAACAAGTTGTTATTATTTGTTTCTCTCTTCCCTAAAAGGTTCTCCTTGGAGGATTGGTTACCAAAGTGACAATATTCAAAGATGATATGGGAGATTCAACAGGGAAGTAGAGGCAGGCTGAGCTCTATGAGTTCCAGATTACCCTTGTCTATATAGTGAGTTCTAGACCAACCAGGGTTACACAGTTAAACCACGACTGTTCTGCAATGGTGGACTGTACCATCAAAATTGTGAGCCAAAATGAACTTTCCTGCTTTAAGTTGCTTTTATCTGGGTATTTTGTCATAGCAACAAGACAGGTAACCAATATGCCCCATTTCTTTTTCTAAATTCATTATTGCAAGTAATTGATTATTGCAGTGGCAGCTGTTTCAGACCTAACCCTGCTCCCTCATTCCAACTATCTTTCCCATTCATTCCTTGAGAGTAGATTCCCTTGGAGTTCTGCAGGTATCCCACATAGTTTCCAGACAGAATCAGTAGCACCTGGCAAAGGGCTGCTTCCTTCTGAGTTTCATTGACCCCTCCAGCAAGTTCAACATCTTCTCTGGACAAAGAATAGTTTCCTGCCAGCCAGCTTTAATCTGCTGGTACTGAAGTAGGAGACATCTACCCCAGTGACAATGTGGTGACAAAAACCATGCTCACTTCAAAAGTTCTGAATTTCTGGCCTTGGGAAATTCTCCTCCCTTCCCAGGTTTGTTCTGACCTTGGCTACTCTCCTGCAGTCCTAGTTCTCTAGAGCCCTTCTATGTATTCTACTATACTAGTTAACTCACCACAACTAGTTAATCATTCTTTCTAGTAAGCCTCTCTTCATTAAATTATTTTAAGTTTCTTGTCTCTCATCTGTTGTGACCTCAAGTGGTCTAGTGAGCCCAGGAATAGGAAGCAGTTCCCCCTCATTTATAGGGGTTCTAAGAACCTCAGTGGATGCCTGAAGCTGACTAGTCTGAGCCCTATATATTTCACACTGTGTTATATTAATGATATATATGTGTGTTATTTCATTTATTTGTTTATGTATACTTATATGTGCACATATGTACACATAACTTGTGGAAGCCATCTCTCTCCCATCATTTATGCTCAGAGGATCAAAATCAGGTCTTCAGCTTTGGCAATTAGTGCCCTCAGGTAACAGTGAGCCATCACATTGACTCTAACATATAATGTTTTTACCATAAAAAACAATCATAATTAAGTTTAATTTGTGTGTGGGGCAAGTAAAAGACTAACAAGGAGTCATGGTAAGATGATTCGAACAGTGTACTGTAATCAAAGGTCTGAGCATGTACTGACTCTCTAATGTCTGCTCATGATTCTTGAGGTCATCCAATGTCTAGACAGTGTGGGAATTCCCAGCTATGGCATCTAGTTCTTAGTGCTGAGAACAGTGGGGGTTATTACCAGAGCAACTCTAGGATATAGCTTGATGAATTGTCCTGGGCCATATGGCTTGAATCTAGTTGCTCACTGTCACTAGTGACTATTTTCTCAAATATCCTTTTGCTAAATTGCTTTTTCTGCTTCATTAAACAAGAGCCAGTTTCCACCAATTTCACACAAGAACCCTGATTTATGCAGAATATAGAACCAGAAATGGGGTGTGCCAAGTAATAGATATAAATGCCTGGGGTGAGTGGATAGAATTATGGGTAGCAACTTTCCATAGATTGCCAAAAGGCAGAGACTGCTAGATGAAATGTGAAGATGTGTACACTGTAAAGTTCAGTGAGAGACTAGAGTTTATGTCCCATGTCCAGTAACACTCTCTAGCTCATAGAATTGACAAGTAGCAAGCAGAGCAGATGATTCCTAAATTATTTATTAATAATTCACATTTTGAGGTTTTCTGTCAAAGCAAAATGCACACAGGAAACTACAAATGTTGACTGATTTCACAAAAGTAGAGAATGGATTCATGGTCATCAGAGGTTAGGAAGGATAGGGCTGTGGTGAATAGAGACAAGTTAGACACAAGTTAGACAATGACTATGAAAATACAATTAGACAAGAGTTGTGTACTATAATGCAGTTTACAATTATCTTTTATAAACAATCAGAAGAGTGAAACTTAATTCTTCCATACCTTCTTCATGCGATGCATTTTTGATGTTCCTTTTATTTTTTTCTACCTCCTTTTTTCTGTTTTGCTTTGTTTTGATTTTTTAGACAGAGTTTCTCTGTGTAATAGCCCTGGCTATCCTGGAACTTGCTCTCTAGACCATGCTGATCTCAAACTCACAGAGATCTGCCTGCCTCTGCCTCCTGAGTGCTGGGATTAAAGGCATGCACCACCAGTCCGTGTTCCACTTCTTAAAAAAGAAAAAGGACTAGAAGCTTGAAGGTTTCCAACAACAAAGTCTTAATTTTCTATGATTGGATTATGGTGTTTCTGTAAGAGCAGAAAACTTAGCATGTACAGTAAAAACTCAGCCATGTGTCTTGAATGAGAGCTGAGACTTTTCAGGCTATATTTTTTTTGTCACTGACTGTCTGGTGTCATAACATGCACAGTGCAAAGTGCACATGTAGTGTGTGCAGCACCAAGACTGCCATGAAGTTGTACAATGTGACATGGATGAACACTGCCATAAAGAATTCAGATTCTTTAAATATTTGTTTACAAATTCCTTTTTGGCTGTTGCACATTCACAAACCTCTTACTGTTGTCAAAAGTTTCACAACCCCCACATTAGTCAAACAACCCTGTGCTGTCTAGTTTTTGTTAACTTGACACAAGCTAGAGTCATCTGGGAGGAGGGATCTTCAACTGAGAAAAATGCCTCCATCATATTTGGTCTGTATGCAAGCCTGTAGGGCATTTTCCTGATTCATGATTGATGTAGGAGAGTCTAGCTCACTGTGGGTGGTACCACCCCTGGTCAGGTGGTCCTAGGGTGTATAAGAAAGCGGGCTGAGCATGCCAGAGGCAGCATGCCAGTCAGTAGTGGTCCTCTATGGATTCTGCTTCAGCTCCTGCCTCCAGGTCCTGCCCTGCTTAGTTTCTGCCCTGACTTCCCTCAGTGATGGAGAGTAATTGGGATGTGTAAGCCAAATGAATCCTTTACTTCCCAAGTTGTTTTTTTTTACTTTTATATTAATTAATAAATTTTTCTATTCATCTTACATATCAACTTCAGATTTCCCTGTCCTCCCTCATCCCATCCCCCAGCCTTCCCCCCACAAACCACCCCCATTCCCACCTCTTCCAAGGCAAGGTCTCCCATGGGCAGTCAGCAGAGCCTGGTAGATTCAGTTGAGGCAGGTCCCAGCCATTCCTCCCTACACCAAGGCTGCACAAAGTGTCTTACCATAGGCACTAGGTTCCAAAAAGTCAGCTCATGCACTAGGTTCCGGAAAGGCAGCTCACGCACTAGGGACTGGTACTGGTCCCACTGCCTAGGGACCTCCTAAATAGTTCAAGCTAAACAACTGTCACACTTATCCAGAGGGCCTAGTCAAGTACCATGGAGACTCCTCAGCTATTGGTCCACAGTTCATGTGTTTCTACTAGTTTGGCTAGTTGTCTCTGTACTTTTTCTGTCATGGTCTCGATCTTTTTCTCATATAATCCCTCCTCTCTCTCATCGATTGGACTCCTGGAGCGCAGCCTGGGACCTGGCCATGGATCTCTGCATCTGCTTCCATTAGTCACTGGATGAGGGTTCTGTGATAACAGTTAGGGTATTCAGCCATCTGATCACCAGAGTAGGTCAGTTCAGGCACCCTCTTGACCATTGCCAGTAGTCTATGGTGGAGTCATCTTTGTGGATTCCGGGGAACCTCCCTAGCACTCTGCTTCTTCCTATTCCCATGGTGCCTTCATTTATCATGGTATCTCTTTCCTTATTCTCCCACTCTGTTCCTGATCCTGGGACCTCCCACTCCCCTAAGCTATCTTTCCCCCAACCCTTGCCCTCCATTACCCCCCCTCACCCCCAGTTTGCTCCTGTAGATCTCATCCATTTCGCCATCACTGGGTGATCCCTGTGTCTTTCCTAGGGTCCTCCTTACTAGCTAGCCTCCCTGGAGCTGTGGGTTGCAGTCTAGTTATCCTTTGCTTTACATCTAGTATCCATATATGAATGAGTACATACCATGTTTGTCTTTCTGAGTCTGGGTTACCTCACTCAGGATGATGTTTTCTAGTTCCATCCATTTGCCTGCAAACCTTATGATATCATTGTTTTTCTCTGCTGAGTAGTACTCCATTGCGTATATGTACCACATTTCTTTATCCATTCTTCAGTTGAGGAGCATCTAGGTTGTTTCCAGGTTCTGGCTATTACAAATAATACTGCTATGAACATAGTTGAGCATGTGTCTGTGGTGATATTGTGTTCCCCAAAATATTGTGCACCCTAATAAACTTATCTGGGGTCAGAGGACAGAACAGCCACTAGATAGACATAGAGGCAGAAAATGGTGGCACACACGCACCTTTAATCCTAGCATTCCAGAGGCAGAGATCCATCTGGATTTCTGTGAGTTCAAAGCCACACTGGAAACAGCCAGGCATGGTGACTCATGCCTTTAATCCCAGGAAGTGATGGCATAAAGCAGAAAGGTATATAAGGTGTGAGGACCAGGAACTAGATCTGGTTAAGCTTTTAGGCTTTTGAGCAACAGTTCAGCTGAGATCCATTTGGATGAGGACTCAGAGACTTCCAATCTGAGGAAACAAAATCAGCTGAAAAATTGGCAAGGTGAGGAAGCTGTGGCTTGATCTGCTTCTCTGATCTTTCAGCAGTCACCCCAATGCCTGGCTCCAGGTTTGTTTCTATTAATAAGACCTTTTAAGATTCATCCTATATGTCTCCTTACGGTATGATTGAGCATTCCTTGGGTATATATATGCCCAAGAGTGGTATAGCTGGGTCTTGAGGGAGATTGATTCCCAATTTTCTGAGAAACTGCCATATTGATTTCCAAAGTGGCTGTACAAGTTTTCATTCCCACCAACAGTGTAGGAGTGTTTCCCTTGCTCCACATCCTCTCCAACATAAGCTGTCTTCAGTGGTTTTGATCATAGCCATTCTGACAGGTGTAAGATGACATCTCAGAGTCATTTTGATTTGTATTTCCCTGATGACTAAGGATGTTGAGCAGTTCTTTAAATGTCTTTCAGCTATTTGAGCTTCTTCTGTTGAGAATTCTCTGTTTAGTTCTATAGCCCATTTTTTAATTGGACTGTTAGTTATTTTGATGTCTAGTTTATTGAGTTATTTATATATTCTGGAGATTAGCCCTCTATCAGATGTGAGGTTGGTGAAGATCTTTTCACATTCTATAGGCTTTTGTTTTGTCTTATTGACTGTATCCTTTGCCCTACAAAAGCTTCTCAGTTTCAAGAGTCCCATTTATTAATTGTTGCTCTCCGTATCTGTGCTACTCGTGTTATATTTAGGAAGTGGTCTCCGGTGCCAATGTGTTCAAGACTACTTCCTATTTTCTCTTCTATCAGGTTCAGAGTAGCTGTATTTATGTTGAGGTCTTTGATCCACTTGGACTTAAGTTTTGTGCATGGCAACAGATAATTTTTGGTCAAGGTGTTTTATCCCAGTATTAGAAAGCAAACTAAGGCAAACTCCCACAGTTTAAGAAGCTGGGACCTACAGCATGGCCAACATTCCCTTCTTTACAATTATAAACACTATCCAAACTTCTACCATTCTAAGTTCATTTTGCCTACTTTGAAAGTTTATAGTAAAGAGATTCTACTAGTATATATATTTTGGGGGTATTTCATTGAACATTTTTTTTTTGTCTAGGTGGATCCGTTTCTGTTTCTTCCAGATACCCCGAAGTTGAACTACTCAGTTATACATTAGAACTCTGATTTTGGATAAATGAAACAAATAACGGTAAGAATATGAATTCCCACCAGCAGCTTCTCATGCCATTGCAATATATAACATTAGCAGCCTTTTCATTAATATTTTTAATAAATTCGAAATTATTTCAAACTTACAGAAAAGTTGCAACAATTTAAAACTTTTATATGCCCTTTATCACAATTCATCATTTTCTCTCCTCTAATTAAAAAAAAACTCTGTTTATTCTAAGATACTTGTAAACTCACAACTTGTTGCCCTTGGCAGTACATGTTTGTAATTCTAGCACTTGGATGACTGAGTTAGAAGCAAATCCAAGAGCAGCCTAGAATACAGACTGATTTCTAGAACAGCTTGGGTTACATGAAAGAAACCTTGTCTCTAAAAAACAAATATTAATAGTGCAGAGAAGGCCCATATACTCCCCAAACATTTTCCCCCAATGTTTATGTTTTACTTGCGTGACAAACCAGAGCTCTACAAGTATTGGGAGAACTAAACTTCACGGTCACCAATTCAGCAATTCAAGTGGGTTTTAGCTCTACCTGACTGAACAGTGCATTGTCTTAGCTCTCCCACTCTATGACAGCTCCTTCATTCTATCTTTTCCCTTTTCACAGTGTCATCTGTCCTTCAGTCCAACTCCACCTTACCCTGTGCTGTTAGCACGGACAATGCAGATCTTCAGATGAGAAATTCCACCACCAAGCCTATAAGGACCCCCTTTTATGTTAGAGGAGAGGCCTTGTTTTCTGTCTAAGGCCAACTCCTCTGTGCTTTGTTGTTGTTTTTTTGTTTTTTGTTTTTGGCACCTATTGAGTATGGTTTAGATATATTTTTAGAGATTTGTTTTATTATTTTTAATTGTGTGTGAGAGACAGTGAATGTGTGTGTGTGAGAGAGAGACAGAGACAGAGAGAGAAAAGAGAGAGAGTGAGGGAGACAGACAGACAGATAGACAGACACAGAGAGAGTCTGTGCCCATGAGTGCAGGTACCTGAGGACATTAGAGGTGTCCAATCTCCCTAGACCTGGAATTACAGGCCACTGGGAAACCCTACAATGTAGGTGCTGGGAATTGAACTTGGGTCTTCTACAAGTACAGTATATCCTCTTAAACAGTGAGGACATACGCTCCAGCACCCCTATGTTTTTAAAAAGATTTATTTATTTTATTTGTATGAGTGCTTTGTCTACGTGTATACATATGCAGTTGAAACTCGAGTTATGAATGTTTGTTAGCCACTGTACACTTACTGAGAACTAAACCCAGGTCATCAGCAATAGCAAGTGTTCTTAACCACTGATCTGTCTTTCCAGTTCTGATTTAGATCTTTCTTTAACAACACTTTTTAATATTTATTTAATTTGTGTGTATACATACACACAGAGCAAAACTTATGGGAGTCAGTTCTCTCCTTCTACCCACAGGTTCTGGGAATAAAAGTCAGTTGTCAGTCCTTGTAGCTGTAGCTGAAAGTTTTCCTGTGTCCCGCCTGGTCCTGCAACCTCTCAGAACCAAGTAAACACATAGAGGTTTATATTAATTATAACTGCTCAGCCATTAGCTCAGACTTATTACTGACTAGCTCTTACACTTAAATTAACCTGTAATTCTTATTTATGCTTTTCTCAGTTCTTCCTTGACATCTTGTTTCCTCTGTGTCTGGCTGGTGATTCCTGACTCCACCCTTCCTCTTCCCAGCATTCTCATCATCATCTTGCCCCACCTATACTTCCTGCCTGACTACTGTCCAATCAGCATTTTATTTATCAAACAATCAGAGCAACACATATTCACAGCATACAGAAAGACATCCCACAGCACTTTCCCTTTTCTGTCTAATCAAAAAGGAAAGTTTTAACTTTAACCTAGTAAAATTACATATAATAAAACAGTTATCAAGCAAGAATTACAGTTACAATATCTAGTCTATTTGTATTTGGCAAAATAAAAGAAAATATTCTATCTATCCTATATTTGTGAGTCTAAAGTTTCATATCTAATTTATCTTTTATCATAATGAAGGAAAATTATAACTACCTAGTCTTCAACTACATCAAAGACCCCAGAAGGATATAATATTACCTAAGTAAACAAGAAATGCGTTGTAAGCAACTTTCAAAATTTTGGAAATGACAGAAACAGCTGCCTGCCTGGACAAAGTTCCTCTGTAACATTGGGGCATCCATCTTCAGCCTATAGGCTTAGAGTTTTCAGTTGCTACTCTTTGTGTCCTGTAGAATGTCTGGCAGTCTCCTCTGTGAAGCAGGAACCTGAAGGATCATCTCACCTTGTTTTCACAAAATTTAGTGGTCATTTTTTGTGGGTCCTGCATGTCCAGTCTATACAACATTTTGTCAAGTAGTCTAGGCAAGAATAGTTTCTTGCCCAAATGGCTATTTTTGTCAAGAAGAAGATAAACTTCATATGAAATGTCTTTGATGCCCATCTTCCTCTTTGAAGTAAATTGGTGCTGCCAGGAGCAGACGTGTCTTACTGTCCAGAAAGTCTAAGTTTTTAAAACATTTTAAATTCCATATTCTGTAGGTCATTGAAGTATTTGAAGATTGCCTACCTACTTGAAATATATCTATGTATACCTAGAAAACTTAAATAACATGACTATAAGTTTGATTATCATAGATGACTATTAATCTGTATTTCTCAACTATACACAATTTCAAATGAGCTGCACAAACATAATACCTCAAACAAGAGTAGAAATATACTTGCAGTACAACAAAATCAACTTTAAATTTGTATCAATAAATCTATTAACTTTGTACAAAATCTATAGCAATGTAAAACATTTTAAACAAGTTGCTCTTCAAAAGTAGATTCAATAATCTACCATTTCATCCTATCATATCTATATCCTATATTTCCATATCAGATCCCTATTTCTTCTTTTAGAAAGAGATTGGCTATGACCAATAGCAATTTGTAACCAACAACCTAAACAAAGACAAACATTCATAATCCATTTTTTGGGAATGTGGGTGTAGTTTTCTAGGCTACTTCCTGCTGATTGTCGGCACTGGTAGTCTTATGGGGATCCTGAGAAAATCTGAGATAATGGTCAAGTCCTGGGAAGACTGGCTATAACTTTTGTTGATAGGTACTATTTGTTAAGGTTCAGGGGGTCTGGCTTGATCAAATCTGATCCATCTTAACCTGCAACAAATCCATAGCATCTTGCTTCCTGTGGAAACAAAAGCAGAGCCTCCTTTCCAAAATAACATATCCTTAGATCCAAATTTTAAAGTCAAAATACCTTTAAAATATATATACTGGTTTAACTCAGCAGCCTTTATAAACAAATGTCTCTCTCCAGTAAAAAATTTGAAAGACAATATAATCCAGACTCTCTGTGTGATTTCCATCTTTACATGGCTTATTTTTTATATTACTTTTACTGTCTCTTTAAAAAACTTCATTTAAAAAAACTATTTCTTTATATAACTACATATATTCCTTTTCCTCTCTCTTCCAGGCTTACATACATTTTTACATATAATGTAAACCACTTAGAGTTTTATTTCATCTGAATCTGACTTTTTGTGGATCTATAATCCTTCTCTGACCAGGAGAGATTTTAAACTGCTAAACTGCATGTTTAGGACTGAGGCAGCAGCCGTGGCTGCTGACTCTGTCCAATTCAGCTTTTCAGCATGGCAGTGGTAATTCACCTCCAGCTCTGGAAGCCATGCTCTCTTCTGACTCTGGGAGGCAGTAGGTTCGTGCCTTCATCCAGC
>CABHPQ010085237.1:0-17581 GCA_902168405.1 Peromyscus aztecus
TTTTCTCCCCATTGCTCCATTCCAAGGAAATGACTAATATGGGAATTTTAGTAAGGATGTTAGGGAAAGTATTTTCTGTAGGAGGCCTGTGAACATTTTTAAAAACATATCCCATAAGCATCTGTCTTCTCTACCTGGGGCTAAAGCTGACCCTGAATAGTACTTTGTTTCAGTAAAGGAACAGCTACGTAAACTCTTTTTGGATGAGAAGATAGGAAGTAAATGTAGAAAGCCTATGATGCCACCAGGAAGCTCCCTATAACACAGTAGGTGTCCCTTTAGAGACAAATTTAACACATGCAGGTCAGCCCCTTCGCCCTTCCCTCAGGGGAAGTGGAGTCAGAGTGTCCACACATAGTAGTCAAGTCTCACATTTTCCAGGTGTCCACAGCCAAATCTTGCAATGCTGTTGGCGACTGTTTAACAGAGTTGCAAAATAATGGAGAAATTTTCAAATGAGTGATACCCTGGCCATCTCAAGAATATCCTTTCCTCTAACTTGTTCTTTCAAACTTGGTATTTCACCACTGTTGGCAGGTCAAAGTGCAAAAAAGGAGGCAACAGGTATATAATATAAACTTTCTATAAGTCTATGCTCAAAGCACAATGTGAGAAACAAGAATTGAACAAAGACTCTGAATCTTAATATTCACACTTTTGATAGATTTTTATTTGTTGTTTTGTTGTTGTTGTAGTTTTTGTTGAGATGCTGTCCAACACATGGCCATAGCTGGCCTGGAAGTCATTATGTAGACCAAGCTGGTCTCCCTTAACTCACAAAGATCTGCCTCCTTCCTTTGATGGGATTAAAGGACCTCAAAACCATGCCCAGTTGGAACTTTTCTTGTCTAGGTTGGGAATGTTTCATTTCCAGTTTTCTGAATGCCCAGTCAATGGCTATGACTTTCAAAAAGTAGACAAAGAGCAGGGTTGAAAGTATCCTCAAGCAAAGGAGCAGGGCATGCAGGGAGATGATGTCACCTGTCACTGTCTCATTGTAAACAATCCCTGCTCAGTATAAATGCTCTGAGGGGAGTTCATGAGAAAAGATTAGAAGATGGAGAGGCCTACAGTCAGACACTGTGAAAGAGTCAGCAAGGATAGTGACAGGAAGCCAGAGGTGCAACAATTGAAAGGAAAACCTTAATTTACAGAAATTAGGAGTAGTGTAAGACCCACGTGGCAGGAAGAACACAGATACTCCCTCTCATTCAGGGCAGATTTGGCCATATGTTGTCATAGCAACACTCATTCAGGAAAAGTACTTTTATTTCTTATTTCTTTGAAGAAGACACTGGAGCTCCACCTGGTAAAGTTACATGGCTCAGGCCAACATGGCAGGATTCCTGTACACTCTCTGGTCTCATCTAAACATATTCTGCACAATTTTTTCTTCTGAACCCTCTGATTCTCAGCGAGAGGGTTTGACTTGACTCTAATGTGTATCTTGACTTCCGAGGAAAAGACACAAACTTCAGATGGTATACTATGGTGTAGCCATGAGGCTGCTGCCACAGGAGTGATGGATGCTTTAGTTCGCTTATAAACTTGGTTATAAGCTATGCATGTGGTTTTAGGGAGTTGTCTGATTTTTTTCTCTCCTGCTCTGTGAAACAATGATCTGGACCATCAGTGTTGTCTTAAATCAGGTATTGACTCCAATATTCTGTAGTTCAATTGAATTAAATGTAAATCAACATAATTAGAGAGGGTCTGGGCTCCAAAAAGAGACAGAAGATATACTCTCGAGCAAGTAAGGGTAACTAATAACATCAGAAGGATGCATAAAATTGGTGTTAAGTAGATACAAAAACTATACAAGAATATTTACAAAGATAGAAATTTTCAGGACAGATATTTCAAAACATTTTGGAAAGCATTTGAAGGGACAGAAGAAGGGAAGTCGGTAGGACAAAGGTTGAATCAGTTTCTCCCCCTTTGGGGAAACAGCTGTGAACTGTTGTTCCATTCCTCACAACAGAATTGTGTTCTTATTTCAGAATTATAAGGGTCACTTGGAGAATTTTCATTTCACTCTGTGGGTTCTAATAAGCATATCATATTCCTGGCTAAGTAATTTCATATTCCTTCTAACTTGCAGTAAGTAGCTTAAATATTAACAACCCACCTTCTTATTCAATTCAGAAACTGCTGAACTAAAGTAACATGGGTCCCAACAAATCCTGCTTGTATGTTAGATTGTCAACCTTGAACACCCTCTAGAAATGCCTAAGCTATGTTTTCTCTAACAGGATCCCTCCTGATGCTTTATGAAGGGAGGTTTGGATGGAGAGACTGAAGATATTTAATGCATTTGCATTAAGCAATGTGTTATTCACAGACTTTTCTGGAGACAATTGACCAGATTTTATTACTTTCATTGGTATGATGAATCTGAATAAAGAAAGGTTAATAATTTTCCTGCCATGTTGAGGCTGACTCAAGTTAATTAACGAAAATGGAAGCCCAGAACCCAGAGACCCGAGTTCTACTTGACTTGTATGCCCAATTGATCTTCTGCCTTGCATTTCAGGTAGACTTAGGATCTCACAAATGGAAAGGTCCAGAATAAGAGAGGAGGTGGGATGGAAGACAGAGAAGTACCTGAAAAGTCTGGGTGTTGATGTGAATCCCGCTAGTCATTACATGAACCAGAAAGTATTTTTTTTAATGCAAAATGTTGATGTTAATCAAAAAGTTGAAAGATTTTTGTCCAAAAGTAAGAAAGATAGTTCTCTGAACATAATTTATCAATTAGAGTATATATATTCTGGTATATTTAATCTATAATTTTATAATATATATTCTATAGTTTTTTTTAAATTTTGCTATTGCTCACCATTAGTGATTAGAGATATAACATGGCTGATTTGCCAGAAGGAAAACAAACACTCAAAATATAATCTTTCCTCCCTATCTCTAGATCCTGCCTCCTTTATATGTTTGGAGAGAACCCATAGCATGCTTCTTTGAGTAGCTGTTCTTAGTATGGTTCCCAGCCTCCTGTATCAGGCCCACCCATATTTGAATAGAATCTGTAATGAAACTTACTGAATGAAACTCTAGGGGTAAGGTCTGGCAATATGTCCATATAAACACTCCAGGTAATCCTGACTCACACTGTGATTGGAGTGTAAAGAGCTCTTTTAAAGTAAGTCCATTCAAATTCACAAGCATTCACTATCTATCAGATATAGGCAACTGTGAAGAGCTTGTGGGAATAAAAGCATTGCCATGATTCTTGCTTCTGATCTTCCACAGTATTTAAGCAAGAACCGGGAAAGGAGAATGTGTTGTAAGTCCCATAACCAGTAAGCTTAAAATCTAGCTCAACCAGGTTAGAAAAGGCAAGCACTTCAATTTAGAGGTTTCTCTGTTAAATATGAAGTATCTCAGAGAAGTCAAGGGGAGTGTCTCTTAGCAGGATGTTTGTAATACCCCAGCATTACAGATTGGGAATCTATAAAAAGCAGAGTGAGGGAGAGAGAGAGAGAGAGAGAGAGAGAGAGAGAGAGAGAGAGAGAGAGAGAGAGAGAGAATATACTCACTAGCAAATCTTCCTGTTAGGGAAAAATACATTTTGGATTTCTCAGCTCAATGAGCAAAGTTAAGAAGAAAGACCTGAGAGAAGAAACAGAGAAACTATAAGAAGACAAAGATTAGTGCCTATTGAAAGTAAATTAAGTGCAAAAAAACCCAAAAATAAACTAAAAAGCTATACTTTAAGTTCCCAGTCACTGGTACTACTTTTGGTGCAGATTCCGTGAGGTAAAATGAGAAACAATGGCTCTTCTGAGCACATTGCTAAGGTATACAGTAATAGAAAGCTCAGTTGTTTTTAAGCTTTAAAAATGATGTACATCGAGAGATGAGTTGATAAGAAAAATGTAGTACATGTACACAATAGAGTATTATTCACCGTGAAGAAAAATATAAACATGGAGTTTGTACATAAATGGCTGGAACTTGAAAAAAATATACTGAGTAGGGTAATTCAAGCCCAGAAATACAGACGTATTTTCTCTGATATGTGTATCCTAGCTTCAGATCTTTTGCTTTGTGTAGCTTTAGGATATAGAGAAATCAGTCTCTAACCAATCAGGAAATTTATTCCCTGCTGGCTAATTTTCCTAATGCCAGAAAATGCTCTGACAGTGCTAATGAAGAAAACACATCAGTGGTCTTAACCAGTGTAGAACCTTATATGCTTCAATTCCAACCTGCTAGGTGAGCTATGCCCATGGGTGCAATAATATGATTGTAGTAATATATTGTGGCCCCTTAAAATATTGTGCACCCGAATAAAGCTTATCTGAGCATCAGAGAAAAAAGCCAGCTACTATATTAAACGTAGAAGTCAGGCAATGGTAGTACATACCTTTAATCCTAGCATTTGGGAGGCAGAGATCCATCCAGATCTCTGTGAGTTCAAGGCCACACTGGGAACAGAGCCAGGCATGGTGGCACATGCCTTAAATTCTAACACTAGTTAACCAAAAAGGTCTGGAGTTCTGTACAGACAGACAGGAAGTGACAGCGCTGGGCAGGAAGAGGAAGTGATGTAACTGGGCAGAGAAAGGAAGTGAGATGGCAGGGACAGAAAGGCATAAAGGTGTGGGTATACAGGAAGTAGGTCCCTGTGGAGACTGAGGTGTCAGTGAGATAAGTTTGACTGTGGTTTCAGTTTTAACCCCAGTATCTGGCTCCGGGTTTTTATTAATAAAACTGTTTAGTAATTCATCTTACATATGACTGCTATGGGGTAACTAACTTCTTTATGTTTAAATTTTAGGCCTGTTCTACAGGAGGTGCTTCCATGTTTTGTACTGTAATTTTGGTAAAAAGTACATGGCTGGGAAAGTCGTTGGCTCTAGAGTATTACCTGCTATTGTAATTCCATTATATGGTCATGCTGTCAATTTGCCTTTGAAATACTTATGTTTATACCCAGAGATCTTGGCTGCTCTCAACGTTGATGAGAGAAGCTTTCTTTTGCAATTGGCAACAGTCAATGGAGAGAAGAACAACTCTTCTAAATTCTGAGAATAACAGAGGGGTGCTCAACCCTAAATGGAACATCTGTTTTAAGTCCTTCACCACCAAGTCTCAGGGTACACTGAGAAAGAGGAAATGGAAAGAAAATAAGAGCTAGAGAATGGGGAGGAGAACTATGAAATGCTAGCTTCAGATATAGCATGGCTATCAGACTTGTGAACTCACAGCTATGGTGATCTGCACAGGTCATCCTAAATCCTAGCATAGATGGAGAAGACAATCTGTAGGGCCCATATGAGCCTTACTAAAGAGCTGATAGCTTCTAGAGGAGGGGGAATCATTTTTGAAAGGTAGAGCAATTGTTTGTGTTCCTTTGCTCCACTAAATTGGGGGAATATGAGGAGAATAAGAGGGAGATACAGGGGAGTAAATATGAATCTAAGAAACAAAATTACACCTTCATATCATGTAGTTATATGTTTTTTTCTAATTTTCTAAATAAGCATGCGGCATTGGAACCCATGCAATAAAATTTAAAGCCAGCCAACAGCATTTCTACTATTTTTCACTATAATACATTTCTCTCCTTGCTCACTCATTGTGTAACTACTGTTGAGACTAAAGTAAAAACACACTGTGTCACTTAGGGGAAAGAATTCTAGGTCTCTCTGCTCATTTGTACCCTTCTTTCTTTGGGATGAAGGTGGACATTAAGGTTACAGCTCTTGATGGTTTCACAAACTTTAATCTAATGGACCCCTATCAACTAAGGATATCTGCCTCATTCTTTCCTTCATCCAATAAAATCCACTCTGAGGTTTTCTCTGGCTTCTGTCATGACCCAAGAAGCATCTAGGGATATCGTGGTCACCATGGCATGAAGAGAGGAATGGCCATAGAGCACACAATATCCCTTCCTTATGACTAATAAACCCATGGTTCTCTACAAAACAAAGCAAAATCACACTGTGTGGCTGCTTTGGGAAGGTAGAAGGTTAAGGACAAAGGCTCTAAGGAGCTCCTATAGGCTTAAAGGGACAGGTTAAAATAAATGTACATATATCTCTATCCCATAATTACTTTTTGAGAAATTTATACCTGTATACAATGGGTTTTAATCATACACACAGAGTATTTACACTACAACTTCTCCCAGATCACATCCCCTTTTCTTTTGCTTCTTAATCTAATTACTAAGTTCACTTACTGCTTCCAATATGTGTGTGGGTATATGGCAGTCCCCTGGAGCATGGACAGCCTACCAGCAGTTTACCTCTGAAGAAAGCTCACTATTCCTCTCAAGCAGTCATCCATTGCCAATAGCTCTTTAGCTCAGGATGGGGCTTTGTGAGCCCCTCCCCCATCCATGATGGGATTTTAAGTGTGCCAGAATTCAGGAGATGCCAGACATCAGAGGTAGAAATGACTCAATTAATTACAGAAACTCTGGATGAGATTTAGATTTTTTTTGTGCAAGTATATAAAGGTTTTATTTATGTGTGAAACTTGAGCACCAACAAACATCTAGGAGAAAAAAATAGAGAAAATATTAGTTTATATTTAATAAAAAACATTTCACAAATATTTATTGTGTAGAATATGTGTAGATTTGCATGTGCCAGGGCACACAGTGGAAGTTAAATAACCTAAGGTAGTTTGGTTCTCTCCTTCCACCATGTAATACACTCGTGTAGATCACACAGGTCATAGGGCGTGGTGGTAAGGGACCTAACCCATGAAGCATCTCTCTAAGTCCTAGTTGCTTAGTTTGAATTAGGAAAAAGCTGGGAAGCTTCACTGAGCAGATGAACCCACTGGTTCCTTATTGTGCAGAAATAACCTATGGGAGGTAAAACATAAAAATACCGTATTTTAGAATATGAAACAGGAACATTTGCAAGTCATTCAAGAACCTTCTTGTGGTGTGGACAGGTGCCTTTCAAGGTCCATGTGTGTTGTAGAATATCATTTTAAGGTGTGTTACTTTTGTTTATGCTCTGGAACATTTGTTTAATGATGCAAAGGTGTGTTTGATTAAATAAAATTCACCTGTGGTCAGGAGGCTGAGTCAGCAACTAGCTGACATGAAGTAGTAAGGAGGAGCCAGGTGAGAAAGGATTTATAAGGAGGGCAAGGAGAAGCACAGGGGCTTTTTGGAGGCCGCAAACAAGGAGAGGAGGTGAGCTACTTGCTATTCAGTCTCTCTGAAGAGCAGAATTCTACCTTAACCTTTAAATCTTGAGTTCTTTAGAAGGGTAGAGATTTAGTTAAGTTCCCTCAGTAGCTCTGAAAGAATTGGTGCCCAAGGGAACAGAATTCCCTCAGTCTGTGGTTTTTGAGGTCTAACCGATTCTGGTAGCAGTGGAGTTTCAGATTCAGACAGCCATGGCTTAAAAAGCAGCAACAATTAAAAAAAAAGGGGAGGAGGGACAACACATGTTATAGGCATGCTCTTCTGTGTTAGTGCTATTGGAAGATTTTTTTGGACTCCTGAGGTCACTGGGGACATGATGTGTTCTTGATGGAAACTGGGATTCGGAATTCTTTGTTTTCTACCATTTGTTTGTTTGTTTGTTTTTGTTTCCTGGTCAAGAAGCAAGTAATTTGCTCCGTCATTCTCCTGTGCAGCTGGTGTATCCCCCAAAGGCCAAAGCAATGAATCTATTCAGTCTTGACTAAGATGTTCAAACTGTGAGCCAAAATATACTTTTTTTCCTTATAAATTAGAAATCTCAGTTCTTTTGTTACAGTAACAAACAGCTGATCCATTGTATACACAACTTTTTTGAATAATGAATTCATTTATCTTTCTGCTCTTAATTTATTACTAGGTTGAATCCAACTCCTGCCTTATAGCTATCTACATACTTTGCATTCATTTATTTTAATTTAATAAATATTGTTATATTTTTTTGTGAATGTGTGCCCAAGCTAGGGATAAATTTATTCTATTTTATGCAGAAGACAGAACATTCTAGACGAATATACCATTATTAGTAATTTCAGAGGGAAATCACTGCACTAAGTACTCTATTAATTACTAGACAACTGGGATTTCTTTTAGCTGTGCTCCGAAGACATTAGGATGAGTGGAACTGATACCAGAGTGATCCAACAGGCTACACAGAAGAAAAACTAATCTAGAATAAAAGTAGAAATTTTACCAGTGCCCCAGCCCTCAGAAAATGAAACAAAGTCTTCAGCTAACACTAGTACGGATACTGGTGATAGGTGGTGATAGAGACAGGAAGGAACAAGTTCAAGGACTACATTCCTTCCTACAGTGTACAATAAAGCATAGTATTATTTTTATCTGTCTGAAAATTATGACCTTTAAAAACCTTTATGTACTGAATTTGCATTAATTTGAGGAATAAAAGACAAGACCAACCTACAGATAAAATACTATCTTCCACATAATATTGAACTGAGAATCAATTTTACTATAGCCACCAGAACAAGAAAAAAGATCCATTCTTCCTCCAAGTCACACCTAGGCACTGTATATAGAGACATCTAGATCACTGAATTTTGACATTCTTGGTCTAGACTGTGGAAATATACTTCATCTTACTTTTCAGTTCTGCTCTGTTTAGTGATTTCCTATAACACATATTGAGGATGGTTCAGTTATTTGTTGTACAGCTTCTGTGATTTATTTTCATTTTCTGCCATTGCTGCAGAAAAAGGAAGTAGTCATATGTATTGATGTTTCCATGAGCCAAGAATAATAGTACAGAAAAGCAAGGATAATAAGAAAGGACAGATATTTGTGCATTCAGAATGTATGACAAAGCAGGGTAAGAAGTAGAGACATGAGAAATTCCCAAGAAGAAATCAAAGCTTATGTTCCCAACTAATATAACAAGAAAGATGTAGATATTGCTGCAGAATAATTTTAGTAGTTTGGCATAAAAAAAGTCCCTATTCTGTACACACAGGGTCAAGGAATGTGAGCTCCAGTGACAGCAAGCTTGTGGGTCTTTGATGCAGGACAAATTCAGGAAAGAGTCCTGCCTGGAAGCTTCAAGTGCATTTTCCCAGAGGATTGTGAAAGGCTTCAGCACTGGCCAGCACGCATTCCTTCTCACGGTCCCCTTTACCTTTCCCCTGCTTCCTTTCTCATGTCTCTTGTTTATGCTGAACATTTAAGGCTTCTTCCTTTTAACAAATTCTTCAGCCTTTGACTTGCCTGTCACCACAGAGTTTCATGCTTTTGTTACAAGGCAGTGAGCTTGCTCCACACACAGTTCAAATTGAGCAAAAATCCCTTCAAAGGCCCCCCAAATGATGGCATTGTCCTTTTTAATGTACGTTCAGAGAATGAAACAATCTGTTTCTTTCCTTGTGTTAGAACAGCTGGAATGAAATGAATAGAGGGGGCTGAGCAGTTCTGCAAAATCTTTGATAATAGAGAAGTACAAATGTTCCCGTCAGCAGTAGGATGATAATTTCTCTGGTATGAATGATGTAACCAAGTAGTTGTATGTTACTGCCCCATTCTTTCTTGTCCCAAGGCACCCTTGGAAACACGATGCTACATCTCAATGGGATTTTCCAGTACAAAGATTCTTTTCAAATAACATAATTGTGGATACACACCACTCCTACAGAGGTAAGTATACTGAGGATGTGCCAAAACACTGGAACAGAAATTTAGTTCCCATGGCACACAAGCAGGAATCCAACCATTTGAAGTAATAAATAAAATTTTAGTAGACTCCAAGATTATAAAGAGTGTGCTCTCTGAGAGACTTGAATTGCTTGTTTGTTTGTTTTGGAGGAAAACAACGCAATGCAGTAAAAAAAAAAAAAAAAAAAAAAAAGAAAGAAAGAAAGAAAAAAAAAGGAAGCACGTACTGCAATTCAAAATAGCTTTCTTCGTCTGCTGAGATTGTTTATTTCTGCTGTTCCTAATATTCAAAGCAACAGGTGCATAACTATACAAAGACATAATTCCTCACTGAATTCAGGTTGCCCCGTAACTTTGACTTTCTGAGATAATATAAAAAAAAGTAACAGACACTGAAAATCCCCAAATCTTAACAACAAAATGAAGACCAGAAGAATGGAGTAACATAAAAGCTGAACAATGGTCATAAACTTAAATGTAATGTTAGCATAAACTTTCTTGGGAGACATTAAGTTCTACTATGTAGAGTATGGGATAGAAATTATCTGATTGACTTCACAGTAAGAATCAGAATCAACTGATAAAACACAAAGAGGCATCAGATACAAGCTCAGGATAAGAAGAAAATTTTGAGCACCTTACTTCATGTATGATCTATGTAATGTACTAATGAACACACCATCACTGAATGTTCTCACACACATGCTGTAGTCAGGGAAATGAAAGGACTCTCTGCCATCATTCTCAAATTTCCCAGGCTTTGGTAGTAGAGCTGTAACAGGTACACTGATTTCTTGAGGCTTTTACTTGGGAACCTTTGAAGGGAGAAATATAAAATCTGTTGGCAGAGAGAAATAAGAAATGGTCTGGGCTGCAGGCTGGTGTTAGAATTACACATCTGAGTACCACCAAGCTGACATCCGTCTCAATTTTCTATAAAATCAGCTCTCTCTTATTTTTACTCAGTTGAGATGCACATTCTCCACTTCAGAACCTTGTGGTGTGAATCTACTCAATAAGATCACCATGGTCTCAGTGATCAGTTGTGTGGCATTCAGCCAGGTAGCACCAAATGACCTCAAGGATAAAGCATCCATGTAAAGATTGTTATCAAGAGATAACAACAAAAATGGGGTGTTTAGAGAATCACTGTCTCAGAGGAGAGCATGTGCAAAGCTAGCACCACAAGCAAGCAAGCAAGCAAGCAAACAAGCAAGCATGCCTATGTGAAAAGAAAGACAGCACAAAGTAAAGCAGAACAGAGACAGAGCAATCCAAGAGCAGATTCATCTCAATGCTTGAAGCCAGGATGCTAGAAACAGATTCTAATTCAATACATTTGTTCTGTGAGTCTCTTCACCCCAAATTACTCTTCTATTTTCATATATCCTATCCTCATTTGAGTTGGTTTTCAGTCACATGCCATCCAAATATTCTGATATACAAGTAGATAGCAAATAAGAACCACAGTGTAAAACCCCCAGAAAGTCAAATTTACAAAGACCAAAAGAAAAACGATGGTACTTCTGCCACCTCATGGGCTAGCTCTGAATATTTCACACGATTGACCCTAACCAGATTTTCTCTTTGTATCTTTAACAATTCTTAGTTTTTAAAATTAACTTTTTATATTTTCAATGTGTTCTCTTTTCTCTGAAATCTATAGTAACATCCATTGTCTTCTTATGTTCAGATTGGCTAAATGTTTATCAAACATTTTCTTTTAAGAAACACAATTGATTTTATATATTGTTTTTCTGGTTTCCACTAGGTTTATGTCTACCCTGTTCTTCATTATTTATTGCCATCTACTGTTTGGGGTGTGGATTGTTTTCCCTTTTATATGACATTGAGTGCATCATTAGGTTATTTATTTGACATATTGCATAGATTCTCATAACTATGAATTGCTGTGGTCCAAAAATCCTGTTAAGTTGAACCTTCATTTGGATTTGAACATAGGAACTTTTTAATTCCCTTCCTTGTTCCTTAGTGGTTCAAAGGCTATTCAAGAATATATTGTTAAGTGTCAATGTATTTGTCTATTTCCTGGTACTGATTTCTATTTTTAATATACATGATTTGATGAGATACAAGAAAGTATTTTTGCTTTATCTTGGTATGTGGGGTAGAATATGGACTGTTTTAGGGATAGTTTCATGGACTACTGAGATGAAAGTGAATTCTGTGTCTTTTGGATGAAAATTTGTAATAATATAAACTCAAAGTTTCTTTGCTGATAGTTTCATATGATCTATTTTGATCATATTAATATTAACCCACCCCAAATTCATACAGTTACACCACCTTGCCCCTACCTACACAGCATTGTGCCCGTAAAAAAAACCAAATCATTGAGTCTAATTTTTGCTACTCAAATACTTTTGTATGTGGTGTCATACACTGAAGCCCGACCAATCAATCAGTAGTCACCACACTTTTAAAAAGTCTTGGAAGAAGGGAATGTAATCAAGAAGTCATCTTTAAGGATGAATATTCCACCTTCTCTTATTCGATGCACCTATATCAATTTTGGGTCTCTGTGTTAATCACTATTGAAAGATAAATAGAAACTTCTCTGATGGGGCTTTAGAGATATATTAATCTGTAAGTATAGCAATAACTCCTCAGCACCTAGTCAAATATTATCTCTATGTTCTAGTTTTCTTTCTGTTGCTTTAGTCAACACCTTGGGGAAGGAAGTTTTTATTTTAGCTTACAGATTATAGCCCATCATCCAGGAAGTCAAGTCAGAAACTTACAGCAGGAACTGAGGTTATGGAGGAACACAGCTTATCTAGACCCTCATGACTTGCTCAGCCTGCTTTCTTATATAACCCAGGACTACTTGCCCAGGGGTGTCACTGCCTACAAAGGGCTGAGCACTCCCAAATCAATCACTGTTTTTAAAAAATTCCCATAGTATTCTCTACAGGCCAATCTTATGGAGACATTGTCTCAGTTAACATTCTTTTCTCCCAGATATGTCTAGGGCTGTGTCAAGTTGACAAAAAGACAAGGCCAGTAAGTTTGCATTTTTCCTTTAGAGCTTTTAACAGTCTTTGTATTTTTGCCATGGGGAGGATTTTGCATAACCATGCTTGTAAAAAGTACCACTTGTATTTGGATGTCTGTTTATTTTTTTGAGACTTAGGAAATTTTCTTCTATAATGAGATTAAATTCTCTGTTCTCTATGCCTTGTAACTTTATATCAGCTAGTTCTGTTTGGTGTAGACTTAAATTTGATTTGTTGATGATACCACAGAGTTATTGGACATTGTGGTTATCTCATTTATTTTATTTATTTATTTATTTATCCTTAATGGTGTATGAACACTATGGAACAATCCTTTTCTACATTATGAATACATATTACTTTCACTGGTTAATAAAATATCTGACAGGCCAGTAGCTGGGCAGGAAGTTGGGCAGGAAAGCTAAACTAAGAATGATGGGAAGGAAAAGGGTGGAGTCAGGAGAGATACCAGCTAGCCGTCAGGCAAGCAGGACGTATAGAAAATAGGGCAACAAGCCATGAGCCATGTGGCAAAGCATAAGTAGAAATATGGGTTAATTTAAGTGTAAGAGTTAGCTAGTAACATGCCTTAGTTGTTGACTGAGCATTTATAATTCATATTCAGCCTCTGAATCTATTATTCAAGACCAGCGGTTGGGACAGGAAATGTCCATCTACAGAATGTTGTATTTCATTAGCTTATTCTCCATCTTTGATAGTTTCACTACCAGTCAGTTTAGTTTATTGGTGATGTTTTTAACTATGTTTTTTATTAGTCACTTAGATTTTTATTTCCAAAATTTATATACATTTCTTTTTTCAAAATCCCAATCTCAATGCTGAATTTTTGCATACATTTCTGGATTTTCTTATCTATTTCACTGACTTTCATGTCCAGGTCCTATATTAAATTCATCTGCTTGTTTGAATCTTTTTTTCATGTCACTTATCACTTTTGTTGAAAACTTTGAAGCCTGGCTTTTTTAAATATGTTTTAATATTTTTAAATTACATAATTGCAGAATTGTGATATTTTGCAGATGTTAGCTTGTTTTGACAGGCCGTATGCTTCTATGTATGCTTTGTCCACCTGTTGTCTTGGACCTATATTTTTATTTATAATTTTTTTTGAAGAGGACATCTTATTGAGAAGACTATTTTTGAATGTGTAGTCTTTATGACTTACCAAGGAGAAAACAAACTAAAGCATTAGTATTGATATGAAACCATACAAATGTGCTTAAAATTAATTAGAATCCATAAACTCATCACTACAAAACTAACATGGCAAAAAAATACTTAAGAATGCCTTATAAAGTTAAACATTTTTTAGAGTAAGTGTGGACTTATTTAAAAAAAAATAAAGAAGAATGTCATGGAGAGGGAAGAGCAAAGAGTATAAGATTAGGAAAATAAAGAAAGAAGAAAAAATGAATGTTAAAAAGTTCAAAAGTAAATTAGCATAAGAAAGGAATACAAATAAAATGTTTTAAAACAAAAGTTAAATAAGTTAAAGTCAAAATATTACTAAGTTTAGTGGGGGAAGGGAAGTCAAAATACTTCAAAATAAGAAAAGAATGAATATTGCCATAAAATGAAAAAAAACCACATAAACAAAATTACATGAACGTGGGTAGGGCATTGACAAAACTATTTTAAAAATTAAGAAATACATTCAAGTAATCGTGAAGAATCTCAAAGGTTATAAGAAATGTTTTAAAAGGTGACTGTTAAAACAGCTTCTTTTTGGGTCCTCAGCTGTTTGAGACTATCAGTTATATGCACAGGAAGAGGCAGGGTAGTTGAACCTGTGTGTTTCCTTCTGTTTAAACTATTGCCGATTTTGTATTGGAGAAGCATCTGATGTTTTCCAGAGCAGCCTTGATTGTGCCAGTTTTCCTTCTTTGCACACAAAATACTTAAAAAAGGTTTTAGATTGCCACACGGATCTTTGCATTTTGCGGACTGGACAGATTCTCTCACCCTCCCGAGACTCCTAAGATTGTAATTCCTTTGGTGGACAAGGGGGCATTGTATGGGAAACAGCCATAGTACTGAGATTGGTGAAGACATGGATGACTCTTCATGTTTTCAAGAGTTCTTGAGCATGAATCTCTTTGCTGAAGGAACAATGTAGCTGGAAGTTTTTTTGTGTCCCGCTCAGCCACATGGTCCCTCAGCTGGACCCATAATTCTTATCTATCTTTAGCCACATGGCTTGGTACCTTTCCTCAGTTCTACCTTGTCATCTTGCTTCCTCTGTGTCTGGCTGGTGACTCCTGACTCAGCCCTCCCCATCCTAGAATTCTCCTCTCTGTTTGCTCTGCCTGTACTTCCTGCCTGGCTACTGACCAATCAGTGTTTTATTTATCAACCAATCAGAGCAACACATATTCACAGCACACAGAATGACATTCCACAGCAGAACATAGCTGTAGGTATCACCTATCCTCCTGGAACTTCATAGTTCTCAGGCTCTAAGACTAAGATTCATCCAACTCTAGGGTTACTCTCACTTAATGAAATCTGATTCCTGGTTCTGATCACTGAAGGTAGAAATTCTGACTAGCTTTGGTTTTGTTTGTTTGTCAACTTGGTACAAACTAGCTTTATTTGAGAAGAGGGAACTACAACTGAGAAAATGCCTCCATATGACTGGCCTGCAGACAAGACTGTGGCATTTTATCAATTGTTGATAAAGGAGGCCCCGGCTCATTGGAGTTAGTGCCATTGCTGGGCAGGTGGTCCTGGGCTCTATAAGAGAACAAGCTTAGCAAGCTATGAGGCACCATACAGTATACAGCACACCCCCATGGCCTTTGCTTCAGTTCCTACCTCCAGGTTCCTGCCTTGTGTTAGCATTTGAACTTTGGGCTGAGAAAACCATTAAGTGCTCAGTAATCAGTGAATTGTTTGGGTTAGCTTGTAAAGAGTGTTAGGAGAAATAGCTACAATGGAGGCCTGGCTTATGAAGTTTCTGAGAGAAGTAAAGTTGTGGTTCTGGGGTAAGCTGGAGCTGATGTACTTACTGTGATTAACAAAAGATCAGAACCACTTAAGTGAAACATTTTCTTTACTAGAACAATTGACACTGGTAATAATCGATACTGGGAAACTTCAAAACTCTACTCTCATCAATGAACAAGTCATTCAGACAAAAACTAAACAGAGAAATAATGGAGCAAACAGACATTATGACTCAAATGAACCTAAAAGATATCTACATATCTACAGAACAATTCACATAAACACAAAAGAATATACCCTCTTCTAAGCATCTTATGGAACATTCTCCAAAACTGACCATATACTCAGTAACAAAGCAAACCTCAACAGATGCAAGAAAATTGAAATAAACCTGTATGTTATCAGGCCACCATGGATTAAAGATGGATTTCAACAACAGAAGCGACAGAAAACTTTTAAAACCGTGGAAACTGAGCAACTCTTTACTGAATCACCACTGGATCAAGGATAAAATAAAGAAAGAAATTAAAGACCTCCTAGAATTCAATTAAAATGAGTGTACAACATATCCAAACTTATGGAAGGAACACTATAAAAGCAATGCTAAGAGGAAAGTTCATAGCACTAAGTGTCTTCATAACAAAATTAGAGAGATCTCATACTAGCAACCTAATAGCAAACCTGAAAACTCTAGAACAAAAAGAAGCAAGCGCACTCAAGAGGAGTAGACAGCAGGAAATAATCAAACTGAGGACTAAAATCAATAAAATAGAAACAAAGAGAACAATACAAAGAATCAATGAAACAAAGAGTTGGTTCTTTGAGAAAATCAACAAGACAGACAAACTCTTATCCAAACTAACTAAAAGGCAGAGAGAATATTCAAATTAGCAAAATCAGCAAGGAAATTGGGATATAACAACAGATACTAAGGAAATCCAAAGAATCATTAGATAGTACTTCAAAATCCTGTACTCTGGGCAGTGGTGTCTCATGCCTTTAATCCCAGCATTTGGGAGGGAGAAGCACACAGATCTCTGTGAGTTCAAGGCCAGCCTGGTCTACAAATTGAGTTCTAGGACAGGCTCCAAAAGCTACACAGAGAAACTCTGTCTTGAAAAAACCAAAGCAACAACAACAAAAACAACAACAATCCTGTACTCAACAAAATTGGAAAATCTAAAAGAAATCAACAATTTTCTCAATAGATACCATTTGCCAAAGTTAAATCAAGATCAGATAAGCAATTTAAATAGACCTATAACCCCTAAGGAAATAGAAGGAGTAATTAAAAGTCTCCCAAGCAAGAAAAGCCCAGGGCCAGATGATTTTAGCACAGAATTCTACCAGACCTTCGAAAAAGAGTTAATACCAATACACCTCCATTTTTTCCACAAAATAGAAACAGAAGGAACATTGCCAAACTCATTTTGTGATGCCACAGTTATCCTGATACTCAAATCACACAAAGACTCAACAAAGGAAGATTTACAGATCGATTTCCCTCATGAATATTGATATAAAAATACTCAATAACATACTCAAAAACTGAATCCAAGAACACACTAAAAAGATCATCCACCATGATCAAATAGGCTTCATCCCAGAGATTCAGGAATAGTTCAACATAAAAAAAAATCTGCCAATGTAATCCAGCATATAAACAAACTGAAATAAAATAACCACATAATCATCTCATTAGATACTGAAAAAGCCTTTGATAGAATTTGACATCCTTTCACGATAAAAGTCTTAGAGAGATCAGGGATACAAGAGAAATATCTAAACATAATAAAGGCAATATACAGCCAGCCAATAGACAACATCAAATTATGTGGAGAGAAACTTAAAGCAATTCCTCTAAAACATGGACAAGATAAGGCTATCCACTCTATCCACAGCTGTTCAATATGGCACTTGAAATTTTAGCTAGAGCAATAAGACAGCTAAGGAGCTCAAGGGGGTAAAA
>CABHPQ010085429.1:0-12074 GCA_902168405.1 Peromyscus aztecus
CCACTGTTTTGTTTCATAGATAGCCCCCACTCCTTTACTATTCCCATAAGAAAAAGGAATTTTGAAATTATCTCAACATCTTTAAGGAGACAGGATTCTCTGGCAAATCACCCATCCATAGCCTTTGCTTCTTATAAGGGTCTGAGTCTTCATGACTGGATCAAACATGTGACTAGCAAGACCCGCCAGCTCCACGCATGGCCATCTGTGGCCATTCTGCATGTCTGTTTCTCACTGATGGAGCCCTGCCATTCTCCTCTGAATTCTACCTTCCACCATCAGAACCCATCCTTGCAGGGAGGTGGAAATGGAGCCATGGGCTATTTCTTTGGGAACATGTGCCACCTGCCGTCTTCTCCCCGGACCCACGGCTCATCCTGCCAGCACTAACATCTGCTAATTGGAGCATTCTTTGTCAAACTCTCTCTTGCTCACTCGGGAAGAAGAAATTTACTTCCATCTGTAAAACAATTTACATTCTCTTGCTGTCTTGATTAGATCAGAAAGAGAGATAATCTTGGCAAAAAGACTTTTTCCACCGCTCTGATGCCTTATAACAGTTCTCCAGTGAAAAGTATGCAAAAGCTCATTGCTGTTTGGAGTTGGCATCTAATGATAAGGGGACTTGCCCCTTTGGGACTTAGTATTTTGACTTGAGATGACAGTTCATTATTCTCCTTAGAACCTGAGAACAGAATTTGAAGTTTTCTATTTCACCGTGTTTGGTTACTGTGTCTTTAGTATAAATATAAATTGTGTCTTACTTTTTTCTCTGAGACTCCAAGACTTAGAGGGTTTTTTGCTTTGTACCTATTGATTACTCACAGTTCACAGTTATTTGAGACAAAGCATGAACCATCCTAACCTGGCAATGCCATGGCACAGCAGTTATTGATAAATTCACTGTTTTTCTCCTTTGAGTTTGGTAAAAGCTCTTAAAATTGCAGAGAACAATATAATCCTGTGATTTGATACAAATGGGCATATGTATGTTCAAGGGCTATGCTGAAGATAACTGACCTCTTAAATCCCTGAGTAAGCAGAAACAGCCATCACGGTAGGTTACTATCTTCCTCACTGAGGGATTTCAAGGCAGGAACACCCATGTCTCCTTGTTTCCTCCCTCCCTCTTTTCCTAGTCATCAGCAACTTTTGGATCCTGGTGCAGAATGTCTCTTTCTCATGCAACAAGTATCAGTAACTGAAATGCAGTGGTTTTTTATTGGCCAGATTTTCTTTTTAGTCCGAAGGCTTGACTCTTGGGCCTCGTGTTTTTAGGCAAGCATTCTCATGGAACCTATCTTTAGTGCCTTTTCATTTTTTTATTCTGAGACAAGGTCTCTCATTAAGTTGTGCAGGATGGGCAGGAAGTCACTCTGGAGTCCCGGCAAGTCTCAAACTTATGCTCCTTATTCCTGATCTCTCCTCCAGCAGTTGGGATGACAGGCCTATGCCACCAGACCCAGGTTTGGTTGTCTTTACTTTATGTGAGGGTGATATTATGTTTTTTCTTTTGTATTCAAATCTCTTCTGATTTGATTTAACATAATTCATGGTGTTTTTAATATAGAAAAATACTTTTAAAAATATCACCCACCATCCCACTCCTAGAGGATTTCTCTGGACATTTACACATAAAAGAGTGTATTTACATTTTTAGGGTTGATGACAAGTTAATAACAAGGAATCAGGCCGGGCAGTGGTGGCACACGCCTTTAATCCCAACACTTAGCGGGCAGAGGCAGGCAGATCTCTGTGAGTTCGAGGCCAGCCTGAGCTACAGAGTGAGTTCCAGGGAAGGTGCCAAAGCTACACAGAGAAACCCTGTCTCAAAAAAACAAAACAAACAAACAAACAAAAAACAACAACAACAAAAAAGAATCAGCAACATAGTTCTCTAAGACCATGGGTGCAGATAGAATTGCAAGAGAGTATATATTTATACATTATATATAATTGTAATGATTAACTATGAATTATTATAATTAATTATATATAACTATAATATATAGCTAATATTTATAAATTATATATAAAACAAAGATATATATCTGTATTGTATATATAATTTATAAAATGGCTCAAGGAAATAGATCATAAAAGTTTCTGCTTTAGGTTTCCTTTGATATGGTCAGCTGACCATATATAAGGATAAATTATATATTATATATCTATCATATATATCATTATATATAAAGATATATATTATATATAACTGTTATAAAATGACTCAAGGAAACAGATCATTATATATTATAAACAGATATATATCTGCTTCATATAATGAAGCAGATATATATCTGTTTATATATTTATAAACTGTTATATCTTTATATATTATAACTTTTATAACAGTTTAATAACAGTTTTTATGACAGTTTAATAGCATCTCATGATCACTAAGATATCCTTAATGACATTACTTTGACATCCTGATGTACATATGTAAAATCAGTTCTAGCAACCATATTTTCCCATCACTAAGTGGTAACTGATGAAGTGTTAGTACCTATGTGTCGATCACACTCTTAAAGGAATCATAGGATATTTCACCTCTGGCAAACTTTCTTTTCCCAGGCCCAGAACGTTACTACACCATCTAAGATTTTGAAATCACCGTGGGATTATGACTTTGTTATTTATGATGGCACCATAGATAAGGCAGCCCCAGACTTCTTAGCATTCAAGGCACATTATAGCTTAGCCTGGGGAAGTATTGTTTCTCTCCTGGAACAAATCGAGAAGTTTCTCAAGGACTATGCAATATCAGAAGCCAAGGTAAAAGGGAAGAGTTTGGTGTCCCTGCTTCCAGAATTTGAGCTGAAGAATAAACTTACCAGAAGTGATGTTCTGTTAGTGTTAGAGAACCCAGCTCACATCGAAATGCTGATAAACCTTCCAGGACAGAGGTACAAGGGCCAAGATGGGAAGAACGAGGCTGCCATCAAGATCCAAGCCACATGGAAATGTTTTAAGGCGAGAAAATTCTTCATTGGTTTTCGCCAGAAGAAGTGGGCCTCAGGTGTGATCGCCCTTGCATGGCTTTTACATTGTCACAAGTCAAGACTAAAGAAGATACTGAAGGAATCTCGCCAGAGACACCTGGAGAATTTCCGAATTCGAGCCAAGGTGCGCCAGGCTGCCAGCTGTTAAAGCAGACCTCTTTTTCTAAACATTTCTTGCTTGAACAACTGCAATAACTTGTCTCTTTATCTTCCCTTCCCTCTCCAGCCATGCTCCCACCCAGAATCCTGCAGTTATACATCTCCTCAGAATAAGATGCACAAACTCTGTGCTTGTTTGTGCAGCGTATTTTAGTCTTGACCCAGAGTCTGGCTTATATGCCTGAAAAATCTGTTGCAATTTTTCTATAAAAGAAAAGAAAATGCTTTGTTTTGTTTTAACTATGGGAGTTGTGTTGGAAAGTCAATGTTCTAACTGCACTACCTTTTCTCCACACACATATATACTACACACACACCTTCTGACATTTTAATTTGCTAGAAAAAATCCTCACTTGTCTACATTGCCGTCACCACTCTGTCAGAAAGTATTTAAGTTTGCAGACAGCCTTTTAATTAGTGCTCACAATTTCATTTATGTTTGCTTTCTCTTTTTTTTCATTCATATTCTGTTAATTAAGTGAGCTGCCTCTAATCTTCCCCTGCCAGTAGCATCATGTAGCCACCTAATTAAATTAATTGGGGAAGATGTTTTAAGTATGTAATTAAATCAATTAATATAATTTATGCCTGGCTTAACTGTACAGTGGAAAAACAGCTGAAGTTTGACTAGATGGATCCACTACAGCTTCCTGTCACTGATCAATGCTCTTCTTGCTTTTCAGCATCTGGCAGCCAACTGGAGTCGCATCAGGACCTCCAGGAGGACTATTATCCATATCCCATCATTAGGTATAACACTTTTGCCTGCAAATCTATCAGCAACCTCTATTACCCACCACATTATGGCTCCTTGATTGAGTTCAAGGAAGGCCCCTTGTTTTATTCAAATTGGTCTCGGCAGGAAAATGTTCTCGACATGATGAGAGTAATAACACAGGGCCCTCGCTCGAAACGGCGTTTAATTTGGGGATTAAGCAAATAAAGTCATTATGTGGGGGCTGCTATTCAGTGGAGAGGTGATTTGCTGTAATTCGCTTTCATCTGTATGAAATGAACTAAAAAGTTGTATTTTTCCCCCTGAAATAACAGATAATGTTTTCGATCTTCTTTAATGATGGAAGAACACAGGCTTGTGTGTGTTGTTGCTGTTACGCCAATAAGCCAGGATATTGCTTGTACACTGTTTTTAATCAAATGTGCAGTCAAAATGATAAGCTACATTCTCTGAAATTATTTAGTTCTAATTGCGAGCAGATGGGATGTTTTATTTGCACCTAGGGCGCCTGAGCAAAAGGAAATGCTGTGTGAACAAGAATAATTAAGAAGTTGAATAGTGTTTTTTGCGCTTAAATAATCTGCAGTTTCATGTTAATTAGCACTAATGTAATTATTTAATTACATTTATGAATTGGGGAACTTAAAAGCTGTTGTCTGAAACGCAGTGGTAAAATAGGTGTACCAAAATGACATGGGGAAATTCAGAAATTTGTGCTGGAAGTTTGCTTCAGACATGAGTTGCTGCTAGTGTTTGCCTTTGCTGGCTGCTGGCTTTCTTCGTGTTTTCCCTCTACCTAGACTGTTCAATTTCCTGAATGAGGCTGGATTTTGTTTATGCTGACTTGGTAGAGTTTTGACAAACAGCAAAACCCACTGGATTTCAATATTACCTATTAGTGCTTTGTTAAGTCCTTTTAAGTAGAGCAATACAGCCAGTGATCTAATTTAGTAAAACATTCCCTCAAATGTGGGAATTCCTGTTTGAATACTGGTGTGTGGTAAAGAAACATCACATCTAAATAGTAATATGAAAGAGAAATATTATAATTACTTCATAACTGAAACTAAGATTTTTTTAAAAAACTAGTAAAATTTAATAGTAATAAAGTAAACAAACCTCCCTAGATTATAGAGACGTGCTTTGCCCCAAGGCTTGTGGGAACTGGTGAGGAAACACTGGCAGCAAGTTTCGCTCATCTGTGCCTATAACTGAGCCACGACAGATCTGAATCTGACCCTAACTCATGCTTTGGTTTTGGTGAGACTACTTTTGCACAAAATACGCTCGCACACAGAAATTACACTTGTAATTGATTACAACCCGAGAGGCTAATTGAAGACCCAATTAACTGAGTTGGGGCCTTAGAATAAGGTGCAAGAGCTTTTGCTTCTGCAACTAATTGTAGATTTGGCCTGTTGGTGTACAGGGGTCTCATTTTGCTTTCTGTATTTTATTCAGAGCTAGAACCAGAAGTGGGCCCCTACCTTACAGTGTGGATAAGCACTCAGTATCTGTCCCTACCTTACAGTGTGGATAAGCATGAGGTTATTGCACTTGTCATTTCCATAAGCTTCTCCCTCCTACACTCCACTTTTGACAACCCCCAAAAACCAAAAAAACCAAAAACCTCCTAAGCCATCCACTCTGCAGAGATGTCTGACACAAAGGAATCTCCAAAGAAGTAAAAAGTACCCTGCATAACAGTGTAAATAGGGCAGCACCAGGAATTCCAAATGTAAATCTCCCACCACTTCAAAGGCTTGGTGAATATAAACCAAGGGGAAGAGTGACCTGATCATAAATGTTTGAATTACAAAGCATGATTTTAAATTTATGATTAAAGCTGTTTTCTTTCATATTTTCCGTATGTAGTGTAAATAAACACATAATCAGTATGAGATCTCCACCACTGCATTTTTTTTTGTTTGCAAACAACAGAAATACGAATTTTCAAGGAAAATTTCTAACCATGTATTTTTAAGAGACAAGAGCAAGCTCAGGTACATTCCCAGCAAAGCATGCACAAAGGCCAGCTGCGCTCCCACCTTGTGGAGAGCCTGTTTCTGCAGCCTCTGCTTCAGGTCTCCCGAAATGATTTTGGGATCCTAAAGTCAGTTGATAACCTTAAACAGTCGCCTCACCTACTCTACAGGTGCGGAATTATATACATTTTTTCTTTTTAATAATATGAGGTACCTTTTTTTTTTTGCCACTTTCCTGTGGGAATACACAAAGATTTCAGACAGACACAAAATGGCTTCTTTGTCTCATGGGCCAGTTCATAAAAATGGAAGTAAAACTAGTTTTTCCTAAGTACATTGAAAAAAGAAAAAAAAAAAAAAACCAAATCAAACAAACAAAAATCCACCCAACCTATTCAGTATAATAATACTTTTGCTTCCAGAATGCAGGTCAGTTCAATTCACTAGTCAAAATCATTTGGGAGGGACATCAGGCTCGGGCAAACACTTCCAGCCCCTCTAGACTGTCTGGCGTCTTCCTCCACGGGGCACTCATAGCAGGATCTGTAGAGGTAATTACACCATGCTGCCAGCCAGGTGGGGCTGTCCTCACTCATCTGACCTTAAGGTGGAGTCTTGGAAGGTGTGTAACACACTACTGTTGGAGACACTTGACTATCTGCTCTGGTTTTGCGCCCAAAGCAGTTACTGCATTCTCCAAATACAGAAAAGATGGCCTCTCAGTGACATTTTTACTGCAAATACTAGAATGTATTTTTAAATCTAGAGTTTGAAAATAGTAATATTATGACATTATATATTGCAGAGTAGCCTCCTTGAAAAGGAGAGTTACAAATTTGATTGACGGTTAGTATTTCAGGTAGTATTCCTAGAAGTGACAAATATTTGTAGCTATTTTTAACCTACAAGGAAGGTGGAGCGCAATTGACTAATTGTCCATAGAAACTGATTGGCCTTGTAATTTCATAAGATAAAAATGTAGGCTGATCTCTTAATTGGATATTGCATATTTTCATCATTTTTATTAATGAAATATAATTATAACAAAATAATCTTCTATGCTTCATAGCAGGAATAGAAAACTCGGGTCTATTTTAAGCATAATCTATCAGTCAAAGAAGAAAGAAGCACAACAAAGAATTCTAATTTCTCTAGAAAAAAAAGAGGTCTAACTAAACCTGCCACCTTACACTGCTGGCGGTTCCTTTAATTTCCTCCACTTTGAACGTATCCCTTGCACCTCTTAGTTACAGTACATCAACTAGTGCTATTCCTAAATCCAGTGGCATTTAACAAATGTATTGCAATGAAGTGGGATGTGCCACGCGTTAGCTCTGCGGTTCCAGCTGAACTCTGGGGCCACTGGAGGCCAATCAGCTCCCATCAGTGAGTCTCCTCTCTCCCTCTCCTCAAAGGCAAATGGAAGGCACACTGAAGTGCTGGGCTTGCCTCCACGTAATCTTTTATTTATTGCCAACTGCCCAATTGATTTAATGGCTACAAATTACGTACACAGTTTTATTTTTTCCTCTGGGCATTAGTTCAGCAAAGTATTCTCAGCTTTAACACAATTAGGGGTCTCCAAAATATTCCATTCCAGAAACATTGTGAATACAGTTCTTGTAAAGTTCATAGACAACATTCTTCAGCTGGCCCGTACTACTGCAAAAGCCTGGGGGAAAAGATAAGAGAACTTTGGTGTGCACATGACCACAGCCTACCCCAAAGGCTGATGGAAAGTATGCTTCTTAGCTGTAGTTACCTTCCTTCCCAACCCAGGAGCTGAAGGCAGAGTTCCCTTGTGAGCAAGGTAGGTGGACCACAACCACCACCAAGGGCACAGAGGAAGGTCAGTCTGTCCTGAGCCTCTAAGCACAGTGCACCTCTCTTCCACTCTCATTTTTCTGTTACCAACTCGAAGATTCAGTAGATTTTGATCCTTATACTTTGGGGCAAGAAGTTGGAACTTGCCTGCCAGTCTTCACTGGCTTCAACATATATTTTGGCAGGTAGTATGGAGTCTATAAATAAGCTATGGAGATGCCACACTAGATCCTTACGTCAGAAAGCTGTACAGTCAAGATCTCCCCGATGGCTTTTCCTAGAGATATCCAGGTCTTTTAAGATAAGGCAAAGTACACATAAACATTTATTTTCTTCATAGCACAAACTAAAATTAAAACATATTTGTATTATCCATGTTGTATTAAGACAAGTAATCTAAGTCAATACTCATTCATAGGTTTGATCAGAACTGGCCAGTGATTCCATAATATGAAGATAAGCAGTCAGTCTTGAGCTGCCCAACACTGAACCATAATACATAGAAAGGGCACTGAAGTGGGTTCTAAGTGGCACAAGCTCATAGACTTTTCATTAACTGGATTAATAGTTCGATAGGCTTTAAAATAAATGTAATATACTAAATTAAAATCTAATCTTGGAAACAACCTTCATAATTGTCTTTAAAATATTGAAATATGTTCAATGGTTCTCAAAATGATACTTGAAGATCCTAAGGAACTTTAAAGTTAATTCTGTCTGTCATCATTTGCTGTATTGATTGTAACACCGGCACTAAGGATGCAGAGGCAGGAGGATTGAGAATTTGAAGTCAGCTTGGGTTTCATAGCAAGATTTTGTCTCCCTCTGGAGAGGGAGAGACAGAGACAGAGAGAAAGGAGGAAGGAATGAAGGGAGCAAGGAAAGAAACTGAGAAAGTAAGAAACGAACTAATAAACCCATCATCAGTGTTGACTGTATAAAAATAACCACTTTTTAAAAAGGATGGTTAGTTTGGTAAATTTGCAGATCTCTTAACAGAACCTGGCTCGATTCTCATGTTTCTGTATTCAGCCTGTTACCTGTGTTGTTTAGGTTGAACCATAGAAAATTTGACCCTATAGAGATTAAATGTTTGGAAAAGGGAAGAATGTTTTATAGTCTTTTCAAATAATTGTATACATTTTTCTCTGACATTGGACTAACCTTAGCTGTGCTGGTGTTACATGTTGGCTTTAACGTGGAGTCTGGGCACCAATAAATTCTCTATGTTTCAGGACTTACAGGGAATTGGTTGCCTTGAAAAAGGCAAATAACATCTCAAAATCATTTTGAAAATAGTTTTGACCTTGTAGAGCCCCCGAAATGGTCTCAGTGCCCTCAGAGCTCCTGACATAATCTGAGATTCTAATGCTTTAGCTGGAAAAACAGAAAATGCCATCTCTTGACAGTGAATCCGTTTGAGCACGTTTTAAAAACTTAGAAATATACCTACTATGTTTATTATACCTTCATAATAATATCCTCTAATCTTTTTCTACTGTCTCCAAAAGACAACTATCCATTTTAACTAAACTGGCACTGCACATATTATATAAATGGCTCAGCTGGGGTCTCTCCCAACCTTTTGGTTCCTACTCCCTGCTCTCTCAAATCTTGTGCTTTCATATTGGTCCATGTCACTAAAACATGGCTACAACCCGACTATCTGTATCACAGGTCTCTGGATTATTACAAGACACTTCACAGTCACCTGTGAGGTCTGTCATGTAGAGCTTTTTATTTTTAACTATTGGAATGTCAAAGCTTTTTAACCAATGGGAGCAGTTCCAGGCTGCCTCTGTAATAATGTCTGTCTTGCTCAGCTTCTACCCAACATGCTTTCTTGAGAGAAGGAATGGAGTTACTAGTACAGCTGTTATAACATTGTGAGCCACTGGTAGGATATGATGTGTTCAGCATCACCAGTTACGGTTCAAAATGGGAAAAAGGCTGGAACTACTACATAGGACCATCTAACTTACATGGATGGCTAAACAAGTAGTTGGTCACCAGGAGTCCATCTTCCACTCCTCTGCCTTGAGTACCACTATAAGGGCGAATGCTTAAAGAAAGGAGGAGTTTAAAGTCAACCACAGGGTAATCAACATCATGTGACTGGCTGCCGCAATGGATGTCTTCCACGGAGGCATGCCAGTTTGTCTCACACAGCCTTTGGCTGCATTCTTAATTTCTGGGGTTGTACTGAGAGAAAAGCCAGTGCTAGAAGAAGTAGTCTTGGGGTTGCAAAGAAACAGTTGGCTTCAGCCGCTAGGTGTTTGTGGAAGCATTGGGGCAGGTGGAGAAAACAGCAGTGGGTACAGAGAAACCGTTGCCAGTAACCAACAATGACATCACAGATTCGATAACAGACCGGAACTGTGGGGCGACTTTAGAGAGGCAGCTTACCAGTGTCCTTGTTAGATGTGGAGTAGGAGAGTCATGTGCTCAACTACTTACTTGGGACAAGACGGTACATTCTATAAAACTGGGAATAGCTGGCCATGGTGGTGCACACTTTTATCCCAGCTCTCAGGAGGCAAATGCAGGCAAATCTCTGTGAGTTCAAGGCTACCCCAGTTCACAAAGGCCAACCAGGAATATATAGTAAGATCCTGTTCAACAACAACAACAACAAAACCAAAACCACTGGGAATGGTTTGCAGGTGATAAAAATAGTTATAAGGAAAGAAACTAGGCTCCTCCAGAGTGAAGAGGGAGACAGAGGGCTCCTTTCTGCCACTTCTGGGTTTTTCTATGATGATAAAGACCCAGAAAATCTTACAAATCCCTCTTGTCATTCTTTGAACTTACCAGAAATTGTCTAGATTAGAGAGCGCAATTGTAGAGTTGAAAGGCTGGGGGTGAAGAAAACACATGGGGAAAGGGGCTGAGAATTACATGACTAAGTCTTTTAGTAAGACCTTCAGGCACATTTTGTTCACTCAGTTGGCTGGATTCCTCAAGTGTCTGTTCTCTGGTCTATGGTCTTGTTATAGGGCTGGAGTGATGGAGGAGTGAAGAGAGATGTAATGTGAGTAAACAGCAAAGGAGCCGCACTGGTACCATTTGTAGAAGGCGAAGATTAAGCATACAAGAGAATGATAGTGAAAAGAGGCCAAGAACCAACTTGGAACACAGCAGAGTGGTAGGGTGGGGAGCTAGCTCAGTGGGCAAAGGTTTGCTGCATAAACACCTGAGTCTGCAATCCCAGCACCCACAGAAAAGCCAGACAGACGAGCACATACCTGTACCTCAAGCACTAGGGGAGAGATGGTGGAGACGGGTGGGTGCCTGGGAGTTCACTGACCACCCAGTCTAGCCAACACTGTGAACCACAGGTTCAGTGAGACCCTGCCTTATAAAACAGGGTAGAGAACAGCAGAGGAAGACAGCCAACATCAACCTCTGGCCTATGCCGCCCACAGGCACCCACATATTGCACACATACAATCACCAGATACAAAGAAAGAAAAGAAATGAAAAAGGGAAGGAGAGAGGAGAGAAAGGAAGAAGGAAAGGAAGGGGTATGAGACACAAGGGCCTATCATAAAAGAAGCTGTATTCAGATAGATTTGTGGTTACAGTAATAATAATGCTCTCAGATTTAAATGAAGTTCCTTTTGAGAATTTCAGTTTGGCTCAGCTGAGGTTAGGAAATACATATTAATGATGGGAACACTTAATGATTTCGTAGCACGTGCCAGGGATCTTGGCCCTCTCATCTTTCAGTCAAAGGTGAAAAGTAAGACAGGATGTCTGATAAGGGTGGATCTTAGTGGAAGCAAGGGAAGATGGACAATGTATAGAATTGATGTCCTAAAACACTGCAAAGAGAACCTGGAGAGCCCGCTCAGCAGTGAGAAGTGTTTCCTGCTCCTGCAGAGCAGTCCAGTTCCCTGCACACATGGTGAGCAACTCACAGCCACCTGCAACTCCAGCTTCTGGGGACAGACACCTTCTTCTGCCCTTACACACACACACACACACACACACACACACACACACACACACACATACATACACGCACACATGTATGTATGTAATGCTTTATCTTTTTTAAATATAAATGTAGGATATTACAGTTGAGTGGCTCAGAAGTCTAAAGGAGACTGAAAGTTCCAGTAGAACTGTAGTTTTGGCTGGAGGCCTGATGGGAAAATAGGGTTCCTTTCAAACTTGTAGACATTATCCCCAGAAGAATTCACAAAGGTTCTTGATCCCCCCTCTCCATCTTTAAGTCATTGCAGCTCTCTGTGCCTTCCTTGTATTATCACATCCCTAACTGCCAACTCTTCTGCTTCCCTTCCCTACTCTTATGGATACCTGTCTTTTCAGGTGTAGCCAGAAAATGCAGAACGGTCTCTT
>CABHPQ010085478.1:0-13143 GCA_902168405.1 Peromyscus aztecus
CCAGCCATAGAAGACCTGGAGGTCTGTACAGACAGGCAGTGACTAGGAGGTCATGTGGTTGGGTTTACAACCAATGAGAAGGCAGAACAGAAACTCTATAAACAAAGACAGACACAGGAAGTAGCTCTCTTTCAGAGAGGTACAGCAACAGCGTCAGGAAGGGTAGCTCTTAGCTATTGCTCTGACCTCTTGGCTTTCATCTTTGTATTGGCTTTGCCAATACAAATATATATATATATATATTAGCTTCAGGGGCTGATGCAATGACTCTGGTTAAACTTGCTGCTTTCCCAGATGGCTGAGTCTTGATTCCCAGGATCCTCATAGCAGCTAAAAGCCTCCTGTGCCTCCATTCCCAGGAAATCTGATTCTGATGGCACTTGTCAAAGACTATCGCAAATGTATCATGGATATCGGCATAAGACCTGACACACTGAAGCAGACAGAGAAAAGTCAGGAAGAGCACTTCAACTTATTTCATAAGCAAGAACTTTCTGAATAGGACTCCAGAAGCAAAGGTGAAAAAAAAAAACACGATTTGTTTTGTTTTTGTTTTTGTTTTTGTTTTTTGACAAATGTTATCCTGTGAAAATTATAAGTTTTCACACAGCAAAGTAAATTTTCAATCCAGTGAATTCCCAGTGTACAGAATGGGAGAATATCTTTTTTAGCTTATATCTGACAGAGGAATGCTATCTATAATATATAAAGAATTAAAAAACTAAGTACCAAGAAAATTCAGAGTTCAGTTTAAAAAATGGGATATGGAACTGCACAGAAGGCTTGGAAAAATGGAAGATAGGAAGAAAGAAAGAAAGAAAGAAAGAAAGAAAGAAAGAAAGAAAGAAAGAAAGAAAGAAAGAAAGAAAGAGGGCAAGGAGTGAAAAAGAGGACCAGGAAGAAAGAGAGGAAGGAAGGGAGGAAGGAAGGAGAAAGGAAGAAAGACAAAGAGCCAGTAAACACTTTCAAAGTGTTCAAAGTTTTTAGTAGGTGGATGAATACAGATTAAAATCATATACCCCAGTCAATTTTCTGTAATCATGAATATAAGTCTCAATAAATGCTGACATGGATGTGGGGAAATGATGACCTTTATACATTGTTGTTGGGAATGTAAACTAGTTCAGGAAATTTGGAAATGAGTCTGGATATTTCTTAAAAAATCGTAGAAATAAGTCTATAATAAGATCCAGTTATACCACTCTAGAGCATATGCCCAAGAAACTTTCTTTTTAGAGAGAGGATATTTGCATATCCATGATTATTATGTAATCAACCTAGTTATCCATTAACTGATGAGTGGAAAGTGAAATTGTGATGCATATGCACAATGAAATTTTATTCAGCTCTAAATAAAAATAAAGTCATGAAATTTGCATGTAAATGTGTAGAGCTGGAAAAATATATACTTAGTGAGGCCACTCTGTCTCCAAAAGAAAGCTGTTGCATATTCTATTTCATACATAAGGTTTTGCTTCAAATCTTTTATTTTACATGCTTAACCTGGAGTATATGTAGAAGCTAGGAATCTAGAACTGGAAGACTAGCAAGAGGGTACATTTAGGGAGAGAATATAATTAAATATAGGTGAAATTTAATTAGAGGGGGGAATATTATGGCTAAAGCACTCAGGCAGGTAATAGAGTGATGGGGATGGAGAAGTTAGAGGACAGTGGAAAGGTTAAGAAAATTGAAGTATGCATGAAGAAACTACTTGGGAAGCTATGGTCTCACAATTCAAGAAAAATATAATAAGCATATAGAAGTCAATCTTCAAGTGACCAGAAAAATATCTTCCTCCTGTCTAGATTTTACAGTGTTGTATAGGCTGTTGGGAGAGAAAAGGGATCCCTGATTTTTTTTCCTCCCCAAGCTTCAGGGATCATCTTGGAAAAGGCAGTAGAAAGAATCTAAGAGACAGAGGATGGAGAAGAGTCCTGTTAAATGTCCACTATACATGGCATTGCTAATGCATGTGTCAAACCGAAGCAAATGGACTTAGCCTGCCCAAGACACACAAAGATCAAATTAGTTAAAAATTCGATCAGACAGCCAACAATTCTCACTCATAAAGACCCTCCTCTTTCCCGCTAATTGGACTCCTAGAGCTCCAGCCGGGGCCTAGCCGTGAATCTCTGCTTCCAGATCCCTCAGTCATTGGCTGGGGCTTCTAGCACGACAATTAGGGTGTTTGGCCATCCCCTCACCAGAGTGGATCAGTTCAGACTGTCTCTCGACCATTGCCAGCAGTCTATTGTGGGAGTATCTTTGTCGATTTCTGTGGGCCTCTCTAGCACTTTGCTTCTTCCTATTCTCATGTGGTCTTCATTTATCATGATTTCCTATTCCTTGTTCTCCCTCTCTGCTCTTGATCCAGCTGGGTTGGCTTTTTGAAACCTGGGGCTTATGCAGGGTCGCTTGGCTTGGCCTGGGAGGAGGGGACTGGCTCTGCCTGGACTGAGTCTACCAGGTTGATCTCAGTCCTTGGGGGAGGCTTTGCCCTGGAGGAGGTGGGAATGGGGGGTTGGCTGGAGGGAAGGGGAGGGGGGCGGGATGGGGGAGAACAAGGGAATCCGTGGCTGATATGTAGAAGTGAATGGTATAGTAAAATAAAATTAAATTAAATTAAAAAAAATTTGATCAGGATCGCTGCCCCATTTGCAGGCCAGCAGGGAAGACTCCTGGGAGTAGGCTTCCCACCAATACCCCTCATCCAGCCCTGCAATCTACAAGACCTACTCCCTACTCCAAACCCACCCATTCCCCTGCGAACTCAGAGGCTTCCTGAGACACAGAATCTGCCAGCTCTGATGGGACTAAGAGGTGAGTGAATCTTCTACCACCCAGAAAAACTTACTTCTAGGGCCTAGGCAGTGAGGCACAACCCATGTACCAGAACCCTCAGAGATCACTGCCCAAGTTGCAGGCCAACAGCAAAAACTCCTGCAGGTAGGTTTCCCCACTCTCACTCCCCATCAGGTCCTGCAATCTACAAGACCCACTCTCTACCCCAAACCCACATATCCTCTTGCAACCTCAGTGGCTTCCTGAGACACAGAATCTGCCAGGTCTGATTGGACCAAGAGTGGTTCCCTGAGAAACAGAGTCTACCTGCTCCAATTAGACCAGTAGTGGCCCCCTGAGACACAGGTACAGCAATTACAGTTGGTTCAATAGCAGCTCCATCAGACACAGACACCTCTTACACATATTGGAGGAAGAAATGGGTTGATGATAATGCAAAAACACATACAACAACATAAACAGCTATATGGCACCACCAGAACCTAGCAGTTCCACAATAGCAAGACCTGAACATCACAATGTAGAAGAAGCAGAAGAAAGCAACCTTAAAAATAACTTTATGAAGATGATAGAGGCCATTAAAGAGGAAATAAATTCCTTTAAAGAAATTGAGGAAAAGACAAACAAAAAACTTGGAAGAAATCAATGAATCCTTTAAAGAAAGCCAAGAAAACCAAGAAAAAGCAATTAAATGGGTGAAGGAAACAGTTCAAGACCTAAAAATTAAAAAAGAAACAATGGAGAAGACACAAACCACAGGAATGCTGGAAATAGATAATTTGAGTAAATGAACAGGAACTATAGATGCAAGCATAACCAACAGAATACATAACCAACAGATGAAAAACAGAATCTCTGGTGTGGAGCATAAAACAGAAGATATAGATTCATCAGTTAAAGAAAACACTAAAGTCAAAAAGTCATAACACAAAACATCCAGAAAATCTGGGACACTATGAAAAGGACAAACCTAACAATAATAGGGACAGAAGAAGGAGAAGAATACCAACTCAAAGGCACAGAAAATATATTCATCAAAATCAAAGAAGAAAAATTTTCCACCTTAAGGAAGGAAATATCTATGTAGATATAAGAAGCTTACAGAACACCAAATAGAGTAGAACCCCCCAAAAGTACCCTTGCCACATAATAATCAAACCAATAAACATACAGAATAAATAAAGAATATTAAGAGCAGCAAAAGAAAAAGGCCAAGTGACTTATAAAGGCAGACCCATCAGGATAACACCTGACTTCTCAATGGAGACTCTGAAAGCCAGAAGTTCCTGGACAGACATAATGCAGACACTAATAGACCACAGATGCCAGCCCAGACTACTATACCCAGCAAAACTTTCAACCACCATAGACGGAGTGCATACGACATTCCAAGACAAAACAGATTTAAACAATACCTATCCACAAATCCACCCCTACAGAAAGCACTAGAAGGAAAACTCCAACCTAAGGAATTTAGATGCACCCATGAAAACACAGACAATAGATAATCCCACAGCAACAAATCCCAAAGAAGGGAAATACACACACACATTACCACCAAAAGATAACAGGAATTAACAATCACTGGTCATTAATAATTCTTAATATCAATGGACTCAATTCATCCATTAAAAAGATGCAGGCTAAGAGAATGGATATGAAAACAGGATCCATCCTTCTGTTGCATACAAGAAACCCACCTCAACTTCAAAGACAGATACTACCTCAGAGTAAAAGGCCTGTAAAAGACGTTCTAATAAGAAGAAGAAGCAAGCTGGTGTAGCTATCCCAATATACAACAAAATAGACTTCAAACTAAAATCTATCAAAAGAGAGCAGGAAGGACATTACCCATGATAGCTTAAAAAAAAAATCTTGTACAATAAAGCAACTTCTGGAGGCATCACTATCCCTGACCTCAAGCTACTACAGAGCTATAGTAATAAAAATTGCTTGGTATTGGCATAAAAATTGACATGCGGACCAATGGAATAGAATTGAAGACCCTGACTTTAATCTACACACCTATGAACACCTGATTTTTGACAAAGGATCCAAAACTGTACAATGGAAAAAAGAAAGCTACTTCCACAAATGGTGCTGGCATAGAGGATGTCAACATGTAGAAGACTGCAAATAGATCCATATCTATCACCATGCACAAAACTCAGGTCTAAGTAGATCAAAGACCTCAACATAAAACCAGTTACACTGAACTTGATAGAAGAGAAAGTAGGAAGTAGCCTTGAATGTATGGGCATAGGAGACCACTTCCTAAATACAACACCAGTAACACAGACACTGAGAGCAACAATTAATAAATGGAACCTCCTGAAACTGAGAAGCTTCTGTAAGACAAAGAACACAGTAAATAAGACAAAACAGCAAGCTACAGAATGGGAAAAGATCTTCACCAACCCCACATCTGACAAAGGGCTGATCTCCAAAATATATAAAGAATTCAAGGAACTAGACATCAAAATACCAAACAATCTAATTTAAAAATGGGTTACAGAGCTAAGCAGAGAATTTTAAACAGAAGAATCTCAAATGGCTGAAGGACATTTAAGGAAATGCTCAACATCCTTAGTCATCAGGGAAATGCAACTCAAAATGACTCTGAGATATCATCTTACACCTATTAGAATGGCTAAGATCAAAAACACTGATACCAGCTTATGTTGGAGAGGATGTGGACCAAGGGGAACATTCCTCCATTGTTTTTGGGAGTGAAAACTTGTACAACTACTTTGGAAATCAGTATGGTGGTTTTGCAGAAAATTGGGAATCAATTTACCTCAAGACCCAGCTGTACCACTCTTGGGCATATACCCAAGGAATGCTCAATCATACCACAAGGACACATGCTCAACTATGTTCATAGCAGCACTATTTGTAATAGCCAGAACCTGCAACCTAGATGCCCCTCAACTGTAGAATGGATAAAGAAAATGTGGTACATATACACAATGGAATACTACTCAGCAGTACAAAAACAATGACTATTGAAGGCTATTGGGGTACAGCCCCTAGATAGCCTCCTCCAAGGGTTTGTGGAAGAATCTGTAATCAGCTGATAATCTAACCTTAGACAATATCAAATGAATACATGTACATGAAACTCTTTAGTCCATTCACTTTATTCTTCTGAGTCAGTTCTCTCACTACACAACTTCTATTCTGTTGTCTCATTTACCTCCTTTCTTGCCTGGTTTCTCTCTACATTTTTCTGTTGCTCCCTCTAAGTGCTATCTTAATTCCTCCATCTAGTTCTGTCTCATATAATTTCTCATCCACATAGTTCTTTTTCATCTTAGCTCCTCTCCCATCTCCTTCTTTCTCATCTAGTTCTTCCTCTCTTCTAGTCCTCCAATAAAGTTCTCCTCAAGTCTCTGAGGTTTACAGTTATATACCCATGCAATGACATTGTTCTAGCTAAGGTAAGTCACTAGGCTTGAATTCCCTCATGGTCAAAAAGAAAGGCAATAAGACCCCCACAAAAGAACAGTAACTGTCAGCCATCCTCTGCAGCCCAAAAGGGAAGTGACTAATGGGATAATGAATCAACTAGGGGGCTAAATTCAGTTAATGTCTAAGCAAATGGGATTTTATGTGCTCAAACTATATTCTTAGAAGTGGTCAGTAGAAATATTAAGAATCTATAAGTCATTAAGTCATGGGTGAAAATAAAACTGCCTTCTTTTTTTCCTTGGGTCCCTTATCTTTCCCAGCTCTCTAGGCCGCTGCCATTTTCTGGCAGGGCGGGGGAGGTGTGCTTGGTAGCTAAGCAGCATGTGTCATAGTACCTGGTTAAAGGGAGATCTTGAACTAGAGATAAGACTTTGGAAAGGTGAGGGTTAAGCTTAATTAGCACATCCTCCAGGCCTTCTCAAACAGATCATCTGGATGCTTAAATCTGTTCTTAGAAAGTCTGGGGAGTATCTCAGATATTTTCCTCTGCAGAAGATCCTGGACAGATGTTGCTAATGATAATAATTACAGAAAAGCCTGCAATTAAGGATCTTGACTGTGTCTGTAGTTAGCACAGTTGGAGAAAGTTATACAAATACTTTAATTGTATAGAGGAAATTGTGTCCAATGAATGATCAAACATAATGTTCTTAGGGATGGAAAAGCTACAATGGCAAACGAGAAATTCATAGCAGGAAACAGCTAATATTTAAAAGCCAGTATCACCAAGCCTCCTTAAGCCTTGGCTTTATCCTCTGGAAAGGCTCTTGGCCTTTCTCAGCTGAATTCCTACTTCATATTTCTGCAGCTCCCAGAAAATGACATCATGAAATTTGCAGGCAAAAGGATGGAACTAGAAAATATCATTCTGAGTGAGATAATCCATACTCAGAAGGACAAACATGGTATGTACTCACTCATAAGTGAATGCCAGATGTTAAGCAAAGGATAACCAGACTGCAACCCACAGCTCCAGAGAAGCTAGCTAATAAGGAGGTCCCTAAGAGAGATGCATGGATCATCTTGGGAATGGGAAATAGATAAGATCTCCATAGGTAAAATGGAGGTGAGGGGGCAATAGAGAGTAGGGGATGGGAGATAAGAACATAAGGGAATGGGATGATTGAGCTGGAACAGGGACAGAGTGGGAAAGCAATGGAAGAGATACCATGAAAAAGGGAGATATTATGGGGATAGTGAGAAACCTGGTGCTAGGGAAGTTCCCAGGAATCCACAAGATGACCCCAGCAATAGTGGAGAGAGTGCCTAAACTGGATTACCCCAGGAATCAGATCGCTAAATACCCTAACTGTCATCATAGAGTCTTTATCCAGTAACTAATGGAAACAGATTCAGAGATCCACAGCTAAGCACCAAGTCAAGCTCCACAAGTTCAGTCGAAGAGAAAGAACAGTGATTCTATGAGCAAGGGCATCAAGATCATGATGGGGAAACCTACAGAGACAACCAAACCAAACTAGTGGGAAACCATGAACTGTGGACCAGTAGCTGTGGAGCCTCCACAGGACTGGACTAGGCCCTCTGCATAAGTGAGACAGTTGTGTACCTTGATCTGCTTAAGGGGCCACTGGCAGTAGGATCAGAACCCATCCCTAGTGCATGAACTGGCTTTTTGGAGCCCATTACCTATGGTGAGACACCTTGCACATTCTTTGATGCAAGGGGAGGGGCTTGGACCTGCCTCAACTGAATGTACCAGGCTCTGCTGACTCCCTATAAGAGGCCGTATCTTGTCTGAGCAGGGAATGAGGGGTGGGTGGAGGAAGGCTTGGGGGTGAGAGGAGGGAGGAGAGGGGAATCTGTGGTTGGTATGTAAAATTAATAAAAATTTCTTAATAAAAAATTTCCATCAGGAAAGGAAAAGGGGCTCAGGAGGCCCCACCCTTAGCTGAGGAGCTATAAGCATTTTATGACTGCTGAGGGAAGGTGTATCACTTTAGCTATAGGATCTCAATGCACCATTGTTCCTACATATGTGTGTGTATGGACAGCATTAGCTGTTTAAAACTAAAAAGTTTTAAAACTTTTTAAACTGTTAAAGCTGGGTAAAAGCTAAACTAACTTTAGTTCACTAATTTCTAAATCTAAACTATCTTTCTGCATTGTGTATGAAAAATTATATTGACCTTTATTTTCTTCACAGCTGTCTTCTATGGTAAGAGTTTAATTACTGATTCCAGTTTTTAAAATTCTCACTTTTGAGTATCATGGTAACTGTGTTCTCATAAAATGAATTCGTTTCTCTGTTTCAATTTTGTGGAATAAGTTGAGGAATATTGGGGTTAACTCTTTGAAAGTCTGAGAAGTGTGTGCTAAAACTATTTGGACCTAGGATTTTTTTTTTTTTTGTTTGGGAGATTTTTAATGACTGCTTCTATTCCACTAGATGTTATAGGTCTATTTAAATTGTTTGTTTAATCTTATTTTAACTTTAGTAAGTGGTATCTATTGAGAAAATTATTCATTTCATTTAGATTTTCCAATTTGATGGAGTACAGGTTCTTAAAGCATGTCCATATGAGTCTCAATATCTGTTGTTATATCCCTTTTTTTCATTTCTTATTTTGTTAATTTGGATATTCTCTTCCACTTTTAGTTAATTTGGATAAGATTTTGGCTATCTTGTTGATTTTTTTTTAAATGAGATCACTCCTTTGTTTCATTGATTCTTTGTATTGTTTGCTTCTATCTTATTGATTTCAACTGCCAATTTAATTATTTCTTGCCATCTACTCCTGTATATGATTATTTCTTTTTGTTCTAGAGCTTTCAGGTATGCTGTTAAGTTGTGATAATAAGATTTCTCCATTTTTTTTAATGTAGGCACTTAATGCTGTGCATTTTCTTACCACCACTTTCATTGTGTCTCATAAGTTTGGGTATGTTGTGTATTCATTTTCATTGAATTCTAGAAAGGTCTGCTATGGAATGTCATTCTGTATGCTGTGAATAGGTGTTGCTCTGATTGGTTGATTTAAAAAAATGCTGATTGGCCAGTAGCCAGGCAGGAAGTATAGGAGGGACAAGCAGACAAGGAGAATTCTGGGAAGAGGAAGGCTAAGTCAGGAGTCACCAGCCAGACACAGAGGCAGCAAGATGACAAGACAAAACTGAGAAAAGGTACCAAGCCATGTGGCTAAACATAGATAAAAAAATATGTGTTAATTTAAGTGTAAGAGCAAGTCAGTAATAAGCCTGAGCTAATGGGCATACAGTTCATAATTAATATAAGCCTCTGTGTGTTTACTTAGGTCTGAGTGGCTATGGAATGGGCAGGGCACAGGAAAACTTCCAGCTACAAAGTTGTTAATTTCTTTGTTCCTATCTTGACCCATTTTTCATTCAATAGATAGTAGTTCAGTTTCCATGAGTTTGTAAGATTTCTATTGTTTCTATTATTGATATCCAGCTTTAATCCATGGTGATGTGATATGATGCAAGGGGTTAGTTCAATTCTGCTGTATCTATTAAGAATTGCTTTATGTCTGAGTATGTGGTCACTTTTGGAGGAAGTTCCTTGAGGTGTTGAGAAGGTATATTCTTTTATATGTTTGGATGGAATGTTCTGTAAATATCTGTTAGGCTCATTTGGTTTATACTTTCAGTTAGCTCCAGGATTTCTCTGTTTACTTTCTGTCTGGATGACCTGTCCACTTGTGAGAGTAGGGTATTGAAGTCTACCCCTATCAGTGCATGTGTCTCCATGTATGATTTAAGCTGTAGTGGTGTTCTTTTTATAAAGGTGGGTGCCCATGTATTGTGGCATAGATGCTAAGAATTGAAATGCCATCTTGGTGGATTTTTCCTTTGATGGACATGTAGTGTCCTTCCCCAACTCTTTTGATTAATTTTGGTTTTAAATCTAATTTGTTAGATATTAAAAGGACCACACCAGCTTGCTTCTTAGGTCCATTTGCTTGGAATATTTTTCCAACTCTTTACTCTGAGGTATTATCTATCTTTGATGTTGAGGTATGTTTCTTGTATGAAGTCAAAAGATGAATCCTGTTTTTTTTTTTAATCCATTCTGTTAATCTGTATCTTTTTGGTTATCTTATTGGAGAATTGAAACCATTGATATTGAGAGGTATCAATGACTAATGATTGTGAATTCCTGTTATTTTGTTTTTGTTGTTGATGGTGTTGGTGGTTGTGGTTGTGGGGTGTGTGTGTGTGTGTGTATATGTGTGTGTGTGTGTGTGTGTGTGTGTGTGTGTGTGTGTGTATGTGTTTTCCTTCTTTTGGTTTTGCTGATGTGAGATTAATTCTCTCCTGTGTTTTATGGGTAGCTAAACTCCTTGGTTTGTATTTTTCTTCTAGCACCTTCTATGGGGATGGATTTTTAGATAGATATTGTTTAATTTTGACTTTATTATGGGATATATTATATTATATTCTCCATCTATGGTGATTAAATGTTTGCTGGGTACAGTAGTCTGGCCCAGGATCTGTGGTCCTCTTAGAGTCTATAACACATTTCTCCAGGCCTGTCTGGCTATTAAAGTCTCCTCTGAGAAATTGGCTGTAATCGTAATAGGTTTGCTTTATATGTTACTTGGTCTCTTTCCCTTGCAACTTTTAATATTCTTTCTTCATTCTCTGTGTTTAGTGCTTTGATTATTATATGGCAAAGTTAGTTTCTTTTCTTGTCCAATATAGTTGGTAATCTGTAAGCTTCTTGTACCTTTAGAGACATTTCTTTCTTTAGGTTAGTAGAATTTTATCCTGTGACTTTGTTGAAAGTGGGACAGAGAAAAACCAATATTTTTTTATTTAATCCAGGTTAATTATAAATACAATATCTTTGTAAAAGAAGAAAGGGGAATATGATATAGATATATAGAATATAGATATGATAGGATAAAAGGGTAGAGTGTTGAACCTACTTTTAAAGAGCAACAACTTGTTTAAAAATGATTTACATTGCTATGGATTTTAGTTTATTGATACAAGTTTAAACTTAATTTTGTTATACTGTATATATATTTCTACTCTCGTTTGAGGTATTATGTTTTGTTTGTTTGTTTTTTGTTTTTTTGTTTTTTTTGGTTTTTCGAGACAGGGTTTCTCTGTGCAGCTTTGCACCTTTCCTGGAACTCACTTTGTAGACAAGGCTGGCCTTGAACTCACAGAGATCTGCCTGCCTCTGCCTCCCGAGTGCTGGGATTAAAGGCGTGCGCCACCACCGCCCGGCGAGGTATTATGTTTATGTAACTCATTTAGATTGTAATGAATAATTAAGAAATACAGATTAATAATTAGTCTTCTATTATAGTCAAACTTATAGTCCTGTTGTTTTCTAGGTATACATAGATATAATTCAATTAGGTAGGTAATCTTCAAACACAATTAGGTAGGTAATCTTTAAAAACCTAAAGAATATGGCATTTAACATGTTTTAAAAATTTAGACTTTCTCGACAATGAGACATGTCTGCTCCTGGCAGTACTGATTTACTTCAGAGAGGAGGATGGGCATCAAAGACACTCCATATGGAGTTTATTTTCACCTTGGTAAAAATAGCCATTTGGGCAAGAAACTGTTCTTGCCTGGACTGCTTGAGCAACTGGACATTGAGGACCCATACGAAGGTGACCACTGAGCTTTGCTTGGAGAGATGGTCCTTCAGGTTCCTGCTTTGCAGAGGAAACTGCCAGACATTCTACAGAACACAGAGAGAAGTGACTGAGAGATTCTAGGCCTGTGGGATGAAGACAGATGCCCCAACTTTACAAAGGAACATTAGGTGACTGTCCAAGCTGCCAGCTTCTCTGTCTACTCTAACAAGACTCCCTAAAGTTGCTTGTGTCCTTCTCCTATTTCTCAGGTAATATTATAGCCTTCTGAGGTCTTTGATGTAGTTGAAGACTAGATAGTTATAATTTCCTTAGTTATGATAAGAGTTAAGTTAGATAAAAAAAACCTAAGACTCACAAATGTAAGATAGATAGGATATCTTCTTTAATTTTGCCAAATATAAATAAACTAGATATTGTAACGGCAATTCTTCCTTGATAATTGTTTTGTTATATGTAATTTTAATATGTGAAAGTTAAAAACTTCCCTTTTGAAAAAAAAGAGGAGGGGAAGTACTGTGGATATCGCTCTGCATGTTGAATGTGTTGCTCTGATTGATTGATAAATAAAACGCTGATTAGCTAGTAGCCAGGCAGGAAGTATAGGATAGGCGGGACAAACAGAGAAGAGAATTCTGGGAAGTAGAAGGCTGAGTGAGGAGATGCCAGCCTGCTATCTAGGGAGCAACATGTAAAAGCAACAGGTAAAGCCATGGAACACATGGTGACATATAGTTTAACAGAAATGGGCTGAGTTTAAGGGTAAGAGCTAGACAATGGTAGGCCTGTGCTAATGGCTGAGCAGCTTAATTAATATGAGCTTCTGAGTGATTATTTTGTAAGTGGTTGTGGGGACCATGGGGCTTGGCAGGACTGGAAAAAACTCTAGTTACAGTTGAAAGTTTTTTTCTGGGCCTTTGAGTTGTGATTATTTTCCTTCCTTTATTCCTATTATTCTTAGGTTTTGTGTTTTTATAGTGTCCTAGATTTCCAGGATGTTTTCTGTCTGAAATTATTTAGATTTAACATTTTCCTTGACCACCATATCCATTTCATCTATCATATCTTCAATGCATAAGATTCTTTCTTCCACATCTTGTATTCTGTTGGTGAAGCTTATTTGATGTCTCATTTTGCTACCCTAGATTTTCCATTTCCAAGATTCCCTGTGTGTGTTTTCCTTATTTCTTCTATTTCCATTTTCAGGTCTTGAACAGTTTTGTTTGCTTCAACTGTTTGTTTTTTCTTGGCTTTCTTTAAAATATTTATT
>CABHPQ010085494.1:0-18648 GCA_902168405.1 Peromyscus aztecus
CTTTCTTTGTGAAGGAGCAGCTATCGCCTCAGGGTCTAAGTGCATACTAATGCCACTGGCATTCCCACCTGGTTGCTTCTGCCAGGACCGCATTTCTGGATTCTACAGAATGTCTCTCGTTGTCTACCTTCTGCCATTTGCTGGACACCGTCTGCAGCATCCTACAGACTGCCACGCTCTCCCAACGAATCCTGCCGTCAGCAGGACTGACTGGACAGAACACTGCGAGCTGGGGGACTTCACCCTACGTTTGGGCCTCTGATGGGCAATGACGCAGCACATGCTTCAGAACAGCCAGTATACGGTAGCTGTTCTCAAAGCCCAGATTCACAAGCATGGGGAATAAGGCATTCTATGTAGGAGGGTCTCTATTACTCCAAGTTACCTCCTGGAGGGATTCCCGCCTTCGTTCCCTTGACTTGTGGTCATGCTGAACTCTGTATGTGGCTTAGGCAACGCCAGGAGGGTCAAGTGCATCGGCTATAGGATAATTAGTCTGGGTTATCAGGACACTAAATTTTACTATACAATGGGGGGTGGGCAGAAAGACTGGCTGGAATCACGGGGTTCACCAGAGGCCTCCCGGTACTCCTGTGACCCTTAGCTGTGGGGGACCAGGGAACCCAACAAACATCACAGCAGTACCAAGTGCAAACATCAGGGAAAGGGGGCACAGCGGTCACAGGTCCCTCCTCCAACCTTCCAGCTCTAGAATTGAATGTTATTGCTATTCTGGAGACAGGTGAGGCTAGGGAGCCCCAGGTAGGACTCAAAGAAGCCTCCCACTTCAGCCCACCAGGTAAAAACCCCAGTCAGTCGTGGCATTGCCCATGGTAAGAACAGAAACGCCAGACATGGTGGCACATGCTTTAATCCCAACATTCAAGAGGCTGAGGCAGAGGAATACACACCGAGACCCTCCCTATATCTGAAGTAATAAGGAAAGTGCCATCAAAGGTCTCCTGTGACCAGCCATAAAACAAAGGCTGCTCAAGTTTTCTGTTTTTGTGTTCTATTGTCCCAAGGAGCCCCAATGACGAAATTTTTTAGGTTTTTGGGTGTGACATTAGGTGTTTTCCTCAATCCCTCTCCACTTCAATTTTGAGACAGGGTCTCTCCCTAAACCTGAAGCACACCAGGGGTGGCTGGCCATCGGGCTCCAGGGATAATCCCCCCAGCCACCCCACTATCAAACTGACTTATTACATGTATACGGGGGGGGGGGTCTAAACTTGGGTCCCGATGCTGTCTGGCAAGCTCTTTAACCACTGAGCCATATTCCAGCCAACTATTTTAGTGTCTCCCTCTGTAGTTAGGCTGCCTCAAACTGGTGGCAGTCCCCCTGCCTCAGCCTCTTGAGTATTGGGATTATTGAGATTACAGGTGTGAGTCACTATACTCAGTTTCTGAGGACTAATGTTTCAAGTTAATCCCTAAGTAGGACTGAAGGATGACGAGGATGCAGTGTTGCCAAGACTTTGTTTCCTGTGTTGAGGATAAGGCTGTTTCCCCACCCCCCCTTCATTAAAGAAAAATTGACATAAAAATCTCTTATTGTTGTTGGTTTTTTTCGAGACAGGGTTTCTCTGTGTAGCTCTGTCTGTCTGTCCCTGAACTCTCTCTGCAGACCAGGCTGGCCTCGAACCCATAGATATGCCTCTGCCTCCTGAGTGCTGGGACTAAAGGTGTGTGCCGCCACCGCCTGGGGGATTTGTTTTTTTATTTATGTATATGTGTACGCCGGTATGAGCTTATGTGCACCGTGGGTGTGCAGTGGGGGGGGGGGGGGGGGGGGGGGGGGGGGGCGCTGGGTCCTCTGGAGCATCCACGGGTAGCTGTGCTCTCATCTGCGGCCACAGCACAGCCCTGGCTGGACAGCAGCTTCCAGAATCACAGCTCTTTCCTCACCTTCAGCTCCAGAACCTTTTACTGTTGTTATCCTTGAGACAGGGTGTGGCCATGGAGTCCCAGGTTGACCTCAAGGAATCCTCCCACTTCTTCCCCCTCCCGGGGTCAGGCAGAGTGGGGAGGTGGCGAGGGGGCAGGAGATCATGTTTTTCTAAAGTGAGATCTATTGGTCCTCATCCCTGATGGGTATCCATAACGCTGCCAGCACCTTCTCAGTGTTACAGCTGTTCCCTGGTAGGACATCAATACAGGACTGCAGTGTGGTCCTTTCCTATAATCCTTCTGGCATGGCCCGCTTCAGACATCCTAAGTCAAGTCAGCTCTGAATCCAGGTCCCAGGCTGGGCAGAGCCTCTTGGCCAGCACAGGTTCCTCTGTGCTGAGACCTCACTGCCCTCTGGTGGTCAGCTACTGGAAATGCAGCTCAGTTCCCAGCTCTGCATTACACACAACTCCTTATTCCAACAGGGTACAGCCTCTGTTTCCCAGGTGAGAACACAGGGCTTCAGAGACTGTACTGCCCTTAGATCCCAACCATAAACTACAAGGTCCCGTCCTTCCCGTCTGTCTCCCCCCGCCCCCAGCCGAGCAAACAGACTTACTAAGGAAGAGTGAGAACACTCACAAGAGTGGGAGGAATTCCAGCGGAGAAGCGCCCCCACTGGTCTTCCTCAGGCCTGCATGTCTCCCAGGTGTCAGTTCTGGGGGACCAGTCAGGAGTCTCCCCGACAGTGCCCCGCAGTCCTGCTGACGCACCAGGGCTTTCCAGCTGTGTGAGCACCAGGCTGAGGCCCTGAGTGCAGACATGCTACCCCACCTCACCGTAGCTCCAGCACCTGGCACACGGTACCAACCCCACCGGCAGCTGAGGGTGGCAGTGTTTCTGTGCCAGTCTTTGAGCCTAGTTCCTCTGGTGCCCTCCTTCCCAGGAAGCAGCCCTGACTCTTATAAAAAACTCACATTGATTTATTAGAATATGAAAAAGGTTCAGTTTCTTCTGTACAGGCGGCAGAGCGGCGGCGGCTGCGGTGGCTTTGTACATGGTTGTAGCTGTCACCCTGCATGGCAACTCCTGCCCTAAACAGCACTTGCGTGGAGAGGAGACAGCTGGGCCAAGCACCCGTGGCGCCGTCCCCTGGGAGGGACCCCTGACTACTGCACAATCCTGGGGAGGGCCAGCCATGGACGCAGAAGGGAGTATGTGCTTGTGAGCAAAGGCCTCTGGGGTCCAGTACTGTCTACTCCGGCAGCCCTGGCCAGGACAGGAGACCCTCGGGGGAAGCCTGTCCCCAGGGCCGGGCTTCACTGCAGGCTGGGTGTGCAGGCGGTCTGGATAGGGGTGGTGGTGGGACAGGCCCTCGAGCAAGGTGGGAGCTAGGAGGCCGCTGCTCATGTCGGGCCACATCTCAGCCAGTGCTGTGGGCAGAAGAGCCCAGCAGGCAGAGAGAGGTTCGATTTAGGGAAGGAGAGGTGTTAGACAGCATGAAGGAAGGAGGAGGGGTAGGGGGTGAGTTCTGACTGGTGTGGGGGTTTCAAAGGGTCTAAAAACAGGAGTGCCTCTGTGCAAACAGAATTGTACTTACGTGGAGGTGCGAATAAACCAAATGTAAAAAGGCGGCATTTTCTGGAGCCTGGGACAGTCCCTCCCATGTCGCAGCCCCAGAAAGGCCCAGTGGTCCTCATCACCCAAGTCACGCCACTGTTCCATCACCCAGTTCCCAGCAGGGAGCTCAGAGGTGCCCTCAGCCTGCAGCTCTGAGTGAGGGCAGCTCAGGTGGCTGGCCAGGGTGCCATGGCTGGCAGGAGTAGTGTGAGTCTGCCATGGGTCACCCATCTGTCTCCCAGCCACATGTCTGCTGTCCTCAGATACGGGAGGGCCCAGTCAAGGCCAAGGAAGGTTCAGCTCCCTCCTTTCCTGGTGGGACCACAGTGGAGCCAGTGGCTCTTTGGTTATAAGTGATGATCAAAGATGGAAAATTGGTCTGGATGAGGAGGGGCTGCGGGAAGGGAGGGCCTCGTGGAGCCCTGGTTCCTGATGGGAGAGCCTGGATCTCAAGATGGGGCGGGGCCTGCCTCAGCAGCCCAGCTGCTCTGCCAAATGGATTGGGCAGGCAGTTCTGGTGGGAGAGGACACTTCCCAGGAGGCAGGGGCGAGCCGTGCTGCAGCGGGGTTGTGGACCCAGCTGCCATGCGTGGGAAGGGGGCAGGGCCAATCCAGGTCAGGAGGCAGGGGAGCTCCCAGCCCCCACTCTGTGGGAGAGTCTATGGGACACCCACGGGCCTGGCTCTAATGGCCTTTGGGGATGAAAGGTTCTCCCTCCCCAGGCTCAGGGTGGGGGCCTGGGTCACTGAGGCAGCGCTGTATTCTCTGGGAGCTGGGACTGTCACTTGGTCCAGGGGTGAAGACATCGTCGGTGCCCGGGGATGAGGGCTCCTTGCTCCGCATCATAATGACGCCATCCTCATCTTCGTCTTCCTCCTCCCGAGTCACCCTGGTTGGATCCCGGTTTAGCCCCAGGACCTTGCCCTTCAAATCCTCATTAACCAGGTCCACAGACTCAGGCGACTGTGGGGAGGCTGGGTCGATGGTGATAACGGGCAAATCTGCCTTAGGCTCATAGGCCAGTGGATCTGTGGATTGAAAGGAAAGGACAGACGGTTCTGCCCGAGCCCTGCTCAGGATGTGCCACACCTCCAGGACCCCTTCAGCCTCTACTAGCCGCTCAGACCTTCCCATGAATGCAACCATGTCTATGGGCCTCACAACTTTGTCCACATGGGCCCGAGTGTCCCCCCTGCTACCAGCTGCTCTTCTATCAGATGGTTGCTTTCCTTGGATCAGGGGTTCCCACTGGTGTCCCACAGGTTAAGAAATAGAGCTCTGGGTGGGAGAGATGGCTCCGGGCTTAAGAGCACTGGCTGCTCTTCCAGAGGACCAGAGTTCAATTCCCAGCACCACATGGCAGCTCACAACTGTCTGTAACTCCAGTTCCAGGGGATCTGACACCCTCACACCAATGCACATAAAATAAATTTAATAAATTATAAAAAAACAAAGAAAGAAATAGGGCTTCTCCCTGAGTCATGACCTGTAGGCCTAGGCCTGTCCCTGTTCCTCTTCATGGACTAGTGACTTCTGCCTCCCTGTCAGGGGCTCGGTTATGGCAGCACCTTTGTGCCCGGGTTCGACAGCCAAGCTTTGCTGCCCTCTCTGTGAACACCCAGCCCCTCGTGACGGGGACATAACTCAGTGTTTGAGAAGAGGTCGTGATGGGGAAGGCCCGTCTTCCCCTGTGACGCTGAGGCCTCCCTGGCACAAAACACCCAGCCTGAGGGCCCCTCCTTAGCCCTTTACCTGAGCCTATGCGGGCCCGCGACATGGTGGGTGAGTCCAGCTTGTGGGCCGGTACCGTCAGGTAGTTGCTGATCTGACAGAGAGAGAGGACAGGGTGAGTGTGGGCAGTGGGCTGGCAGAAGTCCTCTGGAAGACACTGAGGCAGTGGTTCCCCAATGGGCTCCCATTGCCTGGGCCAGCACCCACACTGACGTGGGCAGACTCAAACAGATCTACTTTGAGCTAGCCTTGTCTCCAGTCTACATCTGACCCCAAGATTCTAGATTTAAAAAAAAAAAAAAAATAGAACAATAGCAATAAAAAACTTGGAGTGGCATGTCTACCTAAATCCTGTAAGGGCCCAGGCATGGCAAACCCAATACATCACAACTGAGCTCAGCTCCTTACCTTTCAACAAGCCTTGTTCCTTTCTTGGGTACTCTGTGACCTCTACCACCCCCTTCAGATTCCTTTTCCACCCCAGTGGCCCCACCTCAAACTAGTTACCCAGTCACTAAGTCTTGCTAGCTCCACTTCCCAGTGTCCCTTGCGTTCACATCTTTCTCTCCCTTCCACCCCCACCCTCTCCCCACATCACTCCTCAGGGGATGAGGCCCAAAGCCGCACACCATTAATAAACCTCACGATCTGCTGTCTGTGTCTAAAGTAGGTGCATGCCCTCAGCGGAGCTCGGCAGAGCCTGAGGTGCCCTGTGGTGAGAGGCAGGAAGAGGAATCAGCCTCCAGCATGTGAGGAAGGCAGGCCCGGCCTGACACGCACCTTCTGCTCCAGCTGCCGGGCCTTCTGCCTCCGGAGCAGCATCTGGTTCCAGGCTTCCTCGTAGGGGTCGGCCACCAGCGTGTGTCTGTTGTAGGACCGCAGCTGAGGGAGGAACCGCCATCAGGGAGGGAAGGACTCAGAGGCTGGGCTGGAAGGCCAGCGCCAGGGAGGCTCTGGGTGTGTGGAAGGTAGGAGCGGGGCAGGGGATACAGAGCAGGTGCCAGGCTTGGGCAGGACCTCACCCGCTGCCGGGTCTTCTGCAGGTTGCTCCTCAAGATTTTGCGGATCTCCTCCTCCTTGTCCTTGGACAGCGCCGGCAAGATGCGATCCGAAGGCACGGACTTGGGGTGGATGTTCCTGGGACAACAGAACACAGGTTAGACCTCCATTTTGGCAGTGGGAGCACAGCCCCGGGGGCCACCCCAGGCTGGGGCTGGGGAGCTAACGTGGGTGCAGATGCGGCCAGGTTGGCCAGTGGCACTCACTGCATGGAGACAGTTGAGACAGCGGAAGGGATCTTGCCCATGCCTCCACTCTCCACCAGTTCAATGGCCTGCTTCATCTCCATCTTGTGGTAGAAGGCAATGAGCTGGGGCTCTTTGGAGCGCTCACCAGCTATCAGACACTTCTTCACATACTTCTTATTAAACCGGTTGAGCCTGTGGGAGGAGGGAGGCAGATGGGGCTAGTTCCCAGGCATGAGAAGATGTCCAGGCCCCCAAGGACCCTGAACTGCCCTCCCCACCCTCCTGCCCACCAGACCTTCACCTACTTGTCCTTCCAGTGATGGTGGCCATAGTGACCACAGATGTCCTCGATGCCTGTCAGAAGGTGGTCCAGGAACTGAAATGGGCCCAGGGCCAGGTCAAGCCTTACTACTGGGTTCCTTCCCTACCCGACCCTCCTTTACCCCAACTATGGGTCTGCTTAGCTGGCCCTGTAGTTCCAGGAGTAGCCAGGAGGTGGCGCCTTCCCCTTACTCATCCTGAAGCCCAAGCCACACACTGGTGAGCACCTCCTCTCTGAACCCACTCGCGGGGCTTCAAGCAGAGGCAGGGATGGTATAACAGCCTCTAGGGCTCCCAACTGCTCACACCATACTTTCCCTTCAGCTAGAGCTTGGCAGGGGGCCCCAGGGGGCTGAGGGACCACCTAGCACTGGGATGAGGGAAGGCGGGATTAAGGCCCAGCTGGGCCCCAGCTCCAGCCTTCTCCTGCAACCCAAGGCCCAGCCCAGCCTCCAGTACCTGTGTGTGGATCTCCTCGTTGATGGAACGCTTTGTTTCTTGCTTTTTCTTCACAGCCAACAGGTCTACCAGGGGCCGAATTGTCATGCCCTGGAGGGCAGGTGAATATCAGACATCCTGGCTCTGACACCAGGCAAGAAGGTTGAGGAACCTCCCTTCTTCCTGAGGGCCTCCGAGGAGAGGAGGCCCTCCCCTTTGAGGTCCCCCATCCCCCAGGACTGGGGGGCTGACAACTCTCTCCCTCAGTGTGTAAACAAAGGCAGGTCTCTAAAGCCCACCTCTTCCTGGAGTCAGCATTGGTCTGACAGCTCAACCCGCGGAACAAGCCTCACTGCCCATCTACCTGGGGCCTGGGTTCAGTGCGGGCTCCACCACAGATCTGCTCTGCAGACAGAGAACTACCTCTGCCCTGCCTCCCTCACAGGCTCTACGGGTTCACTAGTACTTCTTCTACAATACCTGCAATATCCCTGAAAGATGGCTCCTTAAAATGTTCTCATTTTACAGACGAGGGAACTGACAGTAGAGAGGCTGAGTGATTTCCTAAGGCCAGAAGCAGCAGACCCAGAGTCAGGCTGGCTCAAGGGGGTCAGCACCATGCCACCTTCAGTGAAAGCGGACTTGGAAACCCACCAAACAGACTCAACAGCAAAGTCAAGATACAGCCGTGTTTCTGAGGACGGAACAGAGCAGGAGGCCAAAGAGGAGCTCGTTCCTGTAAAAGGATAGAAACCGCACCCCACTCCAAGAGGGCTCTCCATATCTTTTTCTCATGAAAAGGCAAAGGCGTGCCCATCTGGCACTATGTGAGGACTAGTGCCCAGGAAAGACAGAGGATGGAGGAGAAATGGACGCCCAACAGAGTTTCTCACCTGTTCCAGGTCAGTCAGTTATGGGAGAGCACTGTGCAAGAGGGTCTCCCTTGGGGAGGGTGGCTAGAGACAGGGGTGGAACTCTGCTAAGCCTGGGTCATTTAAATGCTCAAAAGTCACTGGCCAGCAGGCTTGAAGGACTCTTGGGGATCATATATATAGCCCAGTGTCCTCACTTCAGCAATGGGGAACTGAGACACAGACAGGTGCACCTCCCAAGAAACACAGCTAGTGAAGCATTAGGCTGACTCCAGGCCTCAGGCTTCCTGGCTCAAAAGATGGTCCAGCTGCCTGCGCTGTGCTGCTGGAGACGACAATCCCTGAAACCACTGCAGCAGTCCGATCTCAGGCCTGCCAGCTACCCACGTCACGTCAGTGGCTCGTAATGAACTCGGGCAGCACTCTGGTCACTTCACATACTAATCACTGACTTCACAATGTCACATTACCACAACTGAGGACTGAGGCCACCAAGGGGGCTGGCTTGCCCAAAGCCATGCGGCAAGTCAACGACAGGGTACCCACAGCCCTTTTCCTCTTTCCACCAGAAGAGTCAGGGTCCCCAGGGCAGGGGCGTGCCCACCCCAGGCCCAGCACCTGCACAAAGACTGTGAAAAAGATGACAGTGATGATGGCAGTGAGGAACAGGTCACACATGGGGAAGTGCTTCTTGTCCAGGAGGTAGCCCAGGGAGAAGGCGATGGCCCCTCGCAGGCCCCCGTAGGCGATGATGAACTGGTCCTTGGGGGTCAGCTTGACAATGCGGAACTTGTTGATGAACCAGGTCAGGCCCAGCACACCTGCCAGCGAGCAGGCAGAGGGGAGGTCAGGTTGTCCTCGAGCCCCTCCACTAAGCCCACCTCGCTCACTCACTTCCTGGGTCCCTCAGCCCAGGACCTCAGTGGGCCTTTAAAGAGTTCCTCAACCTGCACCTGTTCTGAAGATATCCCAGAGGCCTTCAGAGGCTCCAGGTCAAGGGATGGGAGGAGACAACAGAATGGTAATGTGCTGTTACTTATTAAAACAGCTGAGCAGGAAGGAGATAATGGTCCTATTATCTCTCCTTTGCTATATACTGGGAATTGTCCATAATAAACCATAATTGCACATTGCAGGCCGTGAGGGAGGGTGCAGAAGAGCGCTTTGCCTGCGTGCATGAGGCCCTCGGTTTGATCGCCAGCATCACAAAACATACACACAAAGCCTGCCTGCCAACAATAAAAATCCCACCTGTAATCCCAGCACTCATGAGGCTGAGGCAGAAGGATTACCAGGAGTTAGTCTAGGCCAGCCTGGTCTACATAGTAAGATCTTGTCTCAAACAAACAAACATAAAAAACTCCAAACAAAAAACTAAAAAATGTAGAGAGGGAGAGGGGAAGCCACCCACAGCCCATTCCCTTACATATTGTACCACACAACACAACCCAGCTAGCACTGTGTCGTACACATTAGACACATTAGAGCCCAGATGTTATACACCTCAGCACACATACACAACATATATCACCACACACACACACACACACACACACCACAGTCCAGCTTGTAGAGACACCAACACACACCCACACCCCACAATCAGCCTCACACTGCCTCGACGTCGCCCCTCCTCGGCCTGGCTCCTTCACACGGGGCACATACACACATCCCTCCCTTGGCCTGGGTCTGGCCCTTACCCAGCACCCGGGCGATGAGGCAGAAGAGCAGGGTGCTGATGACAAACGTCCAGTTCCACTGGTGGGAGCCGGCCACGGTGGAGACCCCGAGGAAGATGAAGATGAGGGTCTCGCTGACACTGCTCCACATCTTTAGGAAGTACTTGATGGTGGTGTGTGACTTGTGGGAGATGTTGGCCTCCACGTAGGGCCGCATCACCACTCCCGAGGCGATGAGTCTTGGGGTGAGGAAGAAAAGGTTCAGGAGTGAGCTGCACCCACTATTAACAGGCCGACCAACCACCTGCTTACTAGGCAACTCGTAAGGACCAAATACCCACTGTCTCCCTGACACACAGGGCCAGGGAATTCTTGTATTTTGCAAACAAGAGACGGGACTTTTAGAAAAATAAGGTCACCTCCATTGTCCAGCTGAAGTGACTCAGTGCAAGAGACTAAAGTCTGTGCAATTCCAAGGTCTTGGCCTTTTCTCCAAAGCCACACTGCATCTGCCCCATGACAGCTAGGGACAGACTCTCTGGTCTCTCGGGTTTCCCTCCATGTACGATGCTGCCAACACACAGAGTCCCACTAGAGCAGTGGTTCTCAGCCTTCCTAATGTGTGACCCTTTAATATAGTTCCTCATGCTGTGTGACCCCCAACCATGAAATTATTTTCACTGCACGTCATAACTGTAATTTTGTTACTATTATGAATTGTAATGTAAAATCTGTGTTTTCTGATGGTCTTAGGTGACCCCTGTGAAAGGGTCACCACCCACAGGTTGAGAAGCACTGCTCTAGGGACCTTTGCAGACTTCTTCCCTACTACCCAGAATCCCCCAGTTTAGACTGGCCTCTTTACTTCTGTTCTCCTTTTCCTCACTGACCTGTGTCCCATGGCCCACTTCAAACTCAACAGAGAGCTCAGGGCTTTTCTACTCCAGCGGGGTAATATGCTGGTGAGCTCTTTCTAGGGAGCCTGTGCCAGCTTCCATCTAGTCAGCCACTTTGGGAGAAAGGGAGGAAGTGGACTGAGACCTTCAAGCTCAGGGCTTCCTAGGGAGCACGGAGATTCTGCCTCCCCCTCCCGTGACCGAGACTAGCCCTAACACAGGTTGCTTTTTGCCTCATCTGCTTTCAGACAACCTTCAGACTCCTGAATCCCAGAGTCTACTGGAGTGGTCCTATGGGCAGCCTCTGATGCCCTGGACCACTCCAGTGGACACCGGTGAAGTCTGGAGTCCAGAGTCCAGGTGCTGGGAGCTCCTTGGTGACCACACAGATCTGGGGATGTCATGCCAAGTAGCTTCCCCTACCGAGTCTGTCACCTGCCACGCCCAGACTCACGCCATGATTCCTGACAGGTGGAAGAGCTCAGCCGACAGGTAAGCCATGTAGCTGTAGAGGAAGACGAAGAGCGGCTCGATGACGCGGATGTGGGAGGTGAATCGTGAGGTGAAGGCTGCGATGACGCCGTAGACCACGCCCACAAACACCCCACCGAGGCTCACTACGAAGAAGCTCAGGAAGCCGAGGAAGATGTCCGAGATGCCCACATATTCATAGTTGGCAAACTCCTCAAAGAGGTGATAGAGGACCTGGAGAGGGCAGGCAGGCTGGTGGGCAGGAGGGCAGGGCCCTGGTCCCTCGTCCCACGGCTCCCTGGTTACCCCACCCACGCTCATCTCATCCCTCCACGATCCACAGCCACGAAGACAGCCTGTCTGGCGGCAGGAAACCCTAGTGCTGAGCATGTGGAGAACCTGGGCTGGGGTTGGGGACCTTCCCTTGGAGGCCGGCAGCACACCCTGCTGGTAATGAACATCAACTCTAAAGTGGGCAGCCAAGCTACCATCCTTTGTACACACGGCCAGTGACCGAGTCTTCTGTGCTTCAGTTTTCCACCGGTGGGAGCGCCCATGTCACAGGGCTGTCACAGAATTAGCTAGGAAAGTGCTCAGCAGGATACTCCTGTGGTGCCGCCACTGCTGGTGGTACCACTGAGTCTACTTATCTCTGTTTGTCCTTGTATAAACCGAGGCCTTTCTGGATTCTCTCTCCGGTAGTTAGCACAAAGCAGGACGTTAACAGCAAACCCGTTACCCTCTGAAAACGCATGGGGCCAGGGCATCTGGGACCCACCAAGTGGGACCGACAAATCTCCATTTAAACAAGCTGCCCAGGGAGCTGCAACGAACAGCCAAGCTCAGGCGCTGTGGAGCTGGAGGCCCTCGACAGCTTCCCAGCCCTAGAACGGGAAGTCTACAAATGCTCGTCACATACCAACCATCTTTATTGGTATGCAGGCCAAGGATCCCTATCTCCTTGCTAGAAGGAGGCTCAGATATACTAACTAACATGCCAGGGGGGCCTGCCAAGGGGCAGGACTGGGCCCAGAACTTGCTCCCTCGGTCGCTGGGTTTTGTTCTGAGAGACTGACATGGCGGTTCCCCAGTCTACTCAAGTCCAGTCCTAGACAGTTCTGCCAGGAACCAGATGGGGAATTTCCAGGTCTGGAGGAAGGGGAGGTGGACAGGAGAAGGTGACGGGACAGAGACCTGATGCCAGGCAGTTCAGGTGCAGCATCACTGTCTTGGAAATATGGTGTTCACACCTGTACCAAGTTCTAGAAAAGGCCCAACTTGGGCCTGGCAGGAAGGCTAGATGCTGGGCATTGGCTGGGCTCCTTTGCTGCCTGGGGGACCACACCTGTCTGGGAGGCAGGATGGGCCTCAGCAGCAGGTGTGCTCTGCCCTAGGCTAATGTCACTCCTGGCCTGGGGTGCTCATGAGTGCTCAAGTCTACCACATGGGCCACTGGAACAGTAGAGGCCAGGTCCTCCTTTCTAGCCTGGAGCTATGACCAGAGGTATGAAAAGCAGAAAAGAGAACATGGTAGGCCTGTGTGGGTGTGTGTGGAGTGTCACGTGACTCCAGCAGCATCACTCATCAGCTAGTGGAGCCTCTTAACGCCTCCATTTCTTCATGTGGTAACACCTGGATTAGAATGGCACTGGCCTGGTTGTTTTTTGCTATCTTTACACAAGCTAGAGATACCCGGAAAGAAGACCGTCAGTTGAGAAAAGGCCTCCATCAGACTGCCTGGAGCCAATGCTATGGGGCTTTTTTTTTTTTTAAATTAAAAGGACCCAGCTCACTGCGGATGGCACCACCTCTGGGCAGGTGGTCCTGGGTTGTACAGGAGAGCAAGCTGAGCAAGCCGACAAGCAGCACTTCCACAGCTTCTGCTTCAGTTCCAACCTCCAGTTCCTGTCCTGACGTCCCTCAGTGACGGGACGGGACCTGACTGTAAGCTGAAATAAACCCTTTCCTCCTCAGACTGCTTCTGCTCGTGGTGCTTGATCACAGCAATAGAAACCCTAACGAAGACAGCCAGAGTCACTCCGCAAACCAGATAAGGCAAGACGCAGTCAGACCGGAACACCTAATGTTGGCCACGTGGTCACCACTGTCAGGACATGCGTAGACCCCACACACCAGATCTGAGCTATCAACTTGATGCACGCATGCCTTTGTTTCCAGTGGTGCCAACATGGATTCATAGCCAGACTCAGCTGGGGATGATTCAACTTAGGTACCAGCTGGCTTCAGACACACATTAATAAGCAGAATTCCTATAGGAATCCCAGGAAAATGACAGGTTAGCTTCTGTGCGTCCTGCACGAGCTGAGGCTCGTGTGTAACCCTTGGCAGGGGCTGCTGCTACAAGAGACCAAGATGGAGAACTGAATGATCAGGCTAGACTCGCTGCTTGAGAAGCGGCGAGGGACACAGGAGGAGGCTGAGGCTGAGGCTGGTAAGCAATAAACAGTCTGTTTCTATGGAGGTGTCGCCTCCAAAGGGGCTGGAGATGGCAGAGTGGGGTGCCAGCAGGACTGGGCATGGACCTCTGTGTCTTTTGTGTTTTTCTGTGTGTGCAGACCCTTTCTTAGGAGTCCAGTTTTGGAGGGGACAGAATGCGCGTGCACACATCTGCTTCCTGAGGAAACTGGCTGATAGACATGTACAGACACACACAGTTCTGCCAGGTGCAGGCCCTTGCCTGGCCTTAGGCAGACAGCACTACTACTCTGTCAACGGAGAGGCCTGGAAGAGGAAGAATCTCTTGCTGAGTCACATAAGACAAAAGTAGTCAACCTAGACCTACTAAATTCATTTATCACGTTCTACAGGTTTGGGGGAGCAGATTCCTTTTCATTTCCTTTGCCCCAAACCCTGCACATACCAAATTCTTAAATGGCCAACACAAGAGCTAAAAGGCTCCTTGGAGATGAAATGGGCTGTGAGGAAAAGAAGGCAAAGAGAGGTTCAGTGATTGGGCAAGACAGCAACAAAGTGCAAGCTGACCAGGGAGCAAATGGACTGCTGGGCCAAGAGCTCAGGTCCGGGAGGGCAACAGACAGGCCAAGCACACTGCCTCGAATCTCAGCTTCGCCACGTTCTAGCAAGTTGTCTAACTTCCGTGGGCTGTTCCTAGTTCCTATTCCTAGTGTATATGCATGCACACGCACACATCTTCCTCAGATGAGAACAGCCCATCTCTCCTCAGGCTGTCCTGAAGAGTAAGAGAGGGAATCCACATTCCAGTGCTCAGAACAGTGCCTGACACACAAGCATGGAGGGTCACTGGCCATCTATCCCATCATCAGTGGAAGGATAAGGCATTGCTTGTGCCCCATGTGCGTGGGGTGTGGCCCCTGCCCCCTCACCACAGTGACGGCATCATTGAGCAGGGACTCCCCGAAGACGAGGATGTGGAGCAGTTCGTTGATGTGGATCTCCTCGAAGACAGCCAGCACGGCCACGGGGTCCACAGCCGAGATGATGCTGCCGAAGAGCAGGGTGTCCAGCAGGCCGATGTTGTTGATCTGCTCACCGCCCACCAGGCACACGGCGTACAGGAGGCCACCCAGGAAGAAAGCGTTCCACAGTGTGCCCACCACAGCAAAGATCAGGATGGTGCCCAGGTTCTCTGTGAACTGCCGCAGTGGCAGGAAGTAGCCGGCATCCAGGATGATGGGCGGCAGCAGGAAGAGGAAGAAGACGTCTGACTGCAGGAAGGGGGGCGTCTCGCCAACACCCTTGATCAGGCCCCCCACCAGCAGCCCCACCACGATCAGCAGGCAGCTCTCCGGGACGATGCTCGAGATGGTAGGGATCACATGGAAACCTGTGAAGGGCGAGAGAACGGGAGGCCGTGGGCTTTTCAGGGGAGCCAGAAGAACAGGAGGTTGGGGACAGGACTGGGGACCAGGAGAGCATCTGGCGAGAGGTGCACAGGCTTGGTCTCAGAAGGCCGCTCTGTTAACTCTCTGAGCCTCGGCTTCCTTGCCTGTAAAACGGAAGGGATAATACCAGCTTCACAGGGCTGTGGCATAAAATAAATGATTTTTAAAATTTACATTTATTTTATATGTGTGCGTGTGCATGCATATACATGTGAGCATGCGCCATGGCACGTGGTTGGATGTCAGAGGACAACTTGTGGGAGTTGGTTCTTTCCTTCTATCATATGGGTCCTGGGGGATTGAACTCAGGTCCTTAGGCTTGGCAGCAAGCGCCTTTACCTTCTGAGCCACTTTGGGCTGATGTTTTCACAGAACATTCCCCAACTGTCTCTGTCACTGTCATAAACTGCTGGAAAGCAGCAGCTCTATACACCTCTAGCAGACAGAAATTAAACTGATGACCAAAGAATCCAAGGCATCACGCTATTCCTGAGCCCGTGGCAGCTCTTCAGGCACAAGTTCGGGGAGGCTGACTTACGTCCCATGCAGGGAAGAAGAATCGAATGATTCTGTCTCGGGGAAGGCGGCGAGCTCCATACCATGGAGGTGTGTAAGTCACAGGCTGACAATGAATGGTGTTAAAGTGGAGACGGCAGAGAGACAGGAGAATCTAAGAGCATCAGTGCCAGGAGCAATGTGAGGACAACAGGCCTGGGTCTGCAAGCCTGCAGAGCACATGCAGAGACCTCCAATCCCAGACCTGCAGGCAGCAGACGGCTGGACATGACCAAGGCATGTTTTTCCGGACCCCAGGTAGTTGCTCCAGACAAGATCCCAAGAGGTCAAAAGCCATCAGTCAGTTTTGGCAAGTGAAGTGAAATCTCTTTGCCATCCTACCCTGCCTTTAGTCCAATCCTATCCACTCTAAAGACAGGGCAACAGAGGCTAAAAACGTAAAGGGACTTGCCCCAAGTCAGAGCAAGTCATAGCAGAACCACAAGGGAACCCAGATCTGATGCCAGCCCCCAGTCAACTCCATAGTTCTGAAATTTAAGTTCCCCTAGCCTCCCTGCCCATCAAGCCATCCTGACACCCACCAACCATTTCCCTAGTGGTGTTGGCCACCAGCAGCACACCGTTCTCTGTCACAGACCATGCTGAGGCTCCAGATCCAGGCTCTGGGGAGCCCAGGTTTGGTTACAGAGCCCATGTTCCCTATGAGCTCTTCAGTTTGGTATTGCAGTAGGAAGGTGGGTGAAGACCTGGGCACCCAGATGCAATGTTGGGTACTCGGACCCCAAAGCCAGCTCAGTCAAGAGACAGTGACCCCCCTTTGCTCAAGAAGGATGCTTCTCTACCTAGCAAGCTCTGAGCCAGCAAATTCCATAGTAGGTGCTGACCTGAAAACACCCATGATGCTCAAGGACCTCCCTGGCCAGATCTTTGCCTTCATTATCCCCCACTAGGGAGGAAGGACAGTTCTCCCGAAAGCAAAGTCCTCCTATGTTCAGGTGCTGACCCAGGCAACGCCAGTACCATCACAGTCCCATATAATGCCAAGCTCCCCGGAGACAACGAAAACATACTAGGGAAAACACGTCTCCATCTTAGGGTAGGAGGAATCTCAAAGCCCCTTGTACATGTTCCTGACTTCAAAAGTCACCTTGTGCTCTGAAAAGCTGTCTAGGCTGGAGTCGACCAGTGACATCAGTGCTCAGTAGCCGGTCCATCTCTTGTCCCATTCTCCTCCTCCCCAGTCCCTAATATTCAAATTCTTTGCAGTTTCCCCAAACGAGCCATTCTCTTTTTCCAGGAGACAGTCCCCACTGTGTGGCTGGTTAAGTGCATCTGCCCCACCCCCACCCCAGGTCCTTCCTGAGCATCCTGTCGGCCCAGGGCACAACAGGACCCTCGCTGGGCCTCCTTCTCTACAACCTTCGAGCCACAGTTATCACCTTTTGTTCCTGGCACCCACAGGGATCAGGCAAACCAGCTCAAGAGTGGAGCCAGGGCCACAGCTCCTTACCCAGAGACCTGCACTGCCCTGAGAGGGGACTGTAGGACCTGCCACACTGTGAATCTTGAATGGTTCTCAGTCCTCCACGTTTTAAAGGGTTAGTAACAGGAAGTGATAGAACCTTTAGGAGGCAGGATCTAGTGAGACTTTTTAGGTCACTGGGAGTGTGTCCTTGAAGGGGAGGAAGTAAGGGCCCCGCCCAAGGTTCTCTCCTTGCTCCTTGGTTCATGATTGAAGCGTTTATGGTCCACCATGTGCTGCTCCGACCATGTGCTGCCTCACCACAGACCCAAAGTAAAAGGGTCATTCAGTCTGAAGACTAAAAGCTCCAAGACTGGACAGGGGCGATGGCTTGGTGGGTAAGAGAGTTTGCTGCTCCAGCAAGGGACTGGAATTCAGATCCCAGTACCCACACACATTCTGGGTGGGCATGGCAAACCACCTAGAATCCCCACAATGGTAAGGAAGAAACAGGGATTACCCAGAGCAAGCTGGCTAGCTGGACTAGTTGAATCAACCCCTCTGGATTCAAGTGAGAGACCCTCCCTCAATATATAAGGTAAAGAGTTGTAGAAGAAGACACTCAACTTTAACCTCTGGCCTACACACACACACACACACACACACACATTGTAAATACACACATACACACTGTAAACACATACATATACAATGTAATCACACATATATACACACAATGTAAACACACAAAAGACAAAAAACAAAACCCTCCAAAAATGAGTTTAAAAGATTAAAATTCTCGGGCTGGAGAGATGGCTCAGAGGTTAAGAGCATTGAATGCTCTTCCAGAGGTCCCGAGTTCAATTCCCAGCAACCACATGGTGGCTCACAACCATCTGTAATGAGATCTGGTGCCCTCTTCTGTATACATAATAAATAAATAAATCTTTTTAAAAAAGATTAAAAAATTCTCTTTAAATGGGTATTTAGTCATAGGAAAATGAGTCAACTGAGTTTAGGGGAATAGAATTTTTTATTGTTTTTTTTCGAGACAGGGTTTCTCTGTGTAGTTTTGGTGCCTGTCCTGGATCTCGCTCTGTAGCCCAGGCTGGCCTCGAACTCAACAGAGATCCACCTGGCTCTGCCTCCGAAGTGCTGGGATTAAAGGCATGTACCACTGGGCCTGGGAATAGAATTCTTACAATGGGCCAGAAAGCAGCTTCCCAGATCAAGAGTGCAGCTCTAGGGACTGGTAAGATGGCTCAATGGTAAAGGTGCTTGCTGCCAAGCCTGACGACCTGAGTTTGACCCCTGACCCCTGGGTGCAACACAGTGGAGAGAACTAGTTCTTTTTTTTTTTTTTTTTTTTAAGATTTATTTATTATGTATACAGCATGTATCCCTGCAGGCCAGAAGAGGGCGCCAGATCTCATTACAGATGGTTGGGAGCCACCATGTGGTTGCTGGGAATTGAACTCAGGACCTCTGGAAGAGCAGACAGTGCTCTTAACCGCTGAGCCATCTCTCCAGCCTGGAGAACTAATTCTTAAAAGCTGTCCTCTGATCCTCACAGGCAGGCTATAGCACACATGTGAGCACACATACACACACATACATAAAC